>JALDNG010000009.1:2925000-3155000 GCA_024349245.1 Neodontobutis hainanensis
GTATGTATATTTCTGTCTTATGTGTCCTTTAAATATAAGGTTTGGTCAGCCTAAAGTCTCGAGGTCATCTACATCAGGCCTTAACTTGTGCAGGATTTGTAAACGTAACCAATAGGACTGACATCACCAGTGACTTCTTCAGGGACAGCCTTGAGACGACAATATAAAGGTCACGATTAGAAGCAGAGCTGCAGGTGGTGCTCTTTTGCTGAGCTCCTGAGTCGACCGACAGAAGAGCTGTTCATTTAGTGGAAGAAGAAGACACTTTAAACGTCAGAGCCCAAACTGAACAAGGAATTAACAGTTCAGGCGGGACTTTGATGTTCATAGTGACTCTGTCCGACACTGAGTGAGCAGCTCCACTGTCTGATTGCTGCTGGATAGAGCTCAACCACCATCTCCAGCTCTACTACAGAAATGTTCTGTCGTCGATCTCAAAACTGTCCCCTAAGAAGAAGTCCCCTGTAAAGTCTAGGCCCATCTATTTCTAAACCTTACACGTAAGGCCTGATTAAGTCCCGTTTCAGTCCTGGTCTCGTCTAGTCCGGGACGTACACCTGCCTCTAGTAGATTACGTGTTTAGGACGGGTCGGGAGCACCCCATGGACCCTGAAATTATAGAGGCAGGTGAACTCTTTATTACCCCAGTTACTGTGCACCTGCAGCTTGACGTGGCGGTAAAAATTGTTCTGGTCCTGGTTTTCCAGAGCGAAGGTCTGAAAGCTGGGGCCATCCTCATCATAAGTAAACTTCCCCAGAAGCTTACTCTTTAGATGCAAGTCTTTTCATGCCCTAAAAGGGAAAATAAACAGTTTTAGTTCACTGTGCTACTAGTTGTGTTTCCATAAACAAATTATAGGCCATTCCAAAAATTCACTTTATATTTAATGGAAACTGGACTAATCTGTGAAATGAGTCTTAGTTGACAGCACAAAGATAACTTACATAAACTGAAAACTCCCTCGGTGCACTGGAGATATCTCCCGAGAAAGATTGACCTTTGGCAATGTGGCCAATGGTCACATGGCTGATGACGATATAGTCTGCCAGTGGGACATGTAAATGCCCAAAATCACCAGCAAAAGGCCAGCACTGTCCCGGGACAAGTGGCGACTGAGGCTAAAGAAAAGAGTGAGAGACAGTCAGAGAAATGACAAAAAAAAATCAGGTTTAGTTTAAGAACAAACTGATGTCACATTTGTTCTAGTAAACCTCCAAAAGCATCATCACAATTTCTGTTATTGGAAAAATCACAATTTAAATTTTATCACAATAAATGTTTTGAATTAAAATTTTACAAAAGACTTTCCCTGCTCCCAGTAAAATTCTTTTGTAAAATAATAAAAACAAATACAGCAAGTGGACTTTCGTTTGATTGTTTTGTTTTTTTATGTCAATTGTATTTTTTTTTTTACATTCAACATATAATGATAATTTGAAGCTTTACAAACACATAAAGTACAACTCTTGTTCTTTAAACTGTGAACACTTCTTACCCGTATCACAACCAGATGTTTTGGGAACATCTCCGACACAAGCCACTGAAGAAATCCACTTTCTCCAAACGTTTTTGACGACCAAACCTTCATTACAGACCTTGCTGCACCTAAATATAAGCCACACATTATCAATCTCAGGTTATTACCCTACTTGAACATGTTTAGATTAAACCATATTTGTGAAATAAAAACCATACCTGTAAATAAACACGCAAAATTTGGCATCTTATCTGCCTCCGTCGACAACAGCCTCGAGTATGCATTCCTGGCCTCCTTTTCTAGCTGCAAATTTGTCACATTGTAGCCTAAACAAAGCAAAAACACAGGTCAAACATTTTTTAATAATAAGAAAATCACCAATTATCAAATAACACTCACAGAAAGCCAGGAACAGCACTAAACACAACAGAGAGAGGACTGTTGTGACGCTAGGGCATTTCCAAAAGTTGAGTGAGCGGCACGTTGTCGCCCCAGAGCTGCCCTCCTCATGTGTCCCGTGAGCCAAACCCGGCTCGCTGTCAGACCTTCGACTTTTAAAGACAACAAAAGGCAATGAGTAAAACAAACAGCAAGTACAAACAAAATGTGTCTGAACTTAAACAACAATTTACCTGTTAAGAAGATACTTATTAGAAATTAGGCGAGGGTTTTGGCGTGGACCTAGAGTCAAGGCACGGCTTTGACCTACTGTCGAGGCAGAGAAAAGACACATTATTAGTGAAAAATGCTCATTTTGTATTTTTTTACCCTGGATTTCAATCCAAGAGCAAAAATTTTTGGCTAAAAACCTTTTGAACCTCTTTGTATGAACCCAGTATTGTATTAACAGGCTTTAAAACTATATGGTAAAACATTTGAAAGCTACAATAAAAAAAATCTGCAAGAAATAAGAAAATAATTCATTTTGACTAAAGCTATATTACATGTCAGTGTGTTTTTTCAGTAAAATATTATCTACTCAGTAACTAAACTCTCCAGTCCTTCTGCAGTGGTTACTTACCGTTCATTGTATGTTGGATTTCGGTAATCAACCAGGTTGATGTGGAAATGGCTTCAGAATAATTCATTTTTAAATGAAAACACCTGAAACCTAAATGAAAACTAGGTTGTTTTCTATACAATGTGAGCAGACTGCTGCAGTTTTAATAAAAGAGGAACTCAAATTAAGTTTTATGTTGCTTTAACTGTAAATAATGAACCCTTAATCTGTCAGAGTTATAAAAGTTTATATGGAAAGTGCTGTTTTAAATAATAGTGTATGAATATATATCATTTTAACATTGCAAAGGATTTAAAAAATATTTTTTCTCAGTCAGGCCCCTTTCTCTAAAAAACACTCACTGGCCTTTCGATCAACTTCCACACATGTGCTGGGAACTCATCAGAACCTTTTATTCATGGTTAAAATTGTCTCACTATAAAAAAGTCTTGTCTAAATACCTTGTCATAAAAGTATCTAACCTATTGAGAACACTGTGCTATTTCACTTCCTCCACCTTTTGTCCACTTTCTTTATTTTTTATTTTTTCATTAACCAATTTACCTTACTTACCCATCTGGCCTTGCCACACACCTCACACTGACACACGTTTAGGCAAGGAAATGGAACACGACACACACACACACTCACAAAGAGCACACACAGAGCACACAGCACCAATCCACTTAACCAAACCCCTCTCTTCCTGAAAACGGCTGATTTGAGCCCCTGCAGCCCCTAATCATCCAATCAGGGGCAGAGCAATCTCCTCCCCACTGGGCCTATCAGAGCCCTCGGTTCAGGTTCTACTGTTCCCGCGGCGACAGCGAGATGGAGTCGTGTTCGGAGCGGGCTGCCACTCATTCTGGGTACATACGGCGGAGCTTTTCCCGGGGCCAGGACTGTGCAGTTTATTTATGTCGCTCTGTGTGGGGCTCCAGACCGCTGTGAAAAGTGCATATTGCCCGTGTCAAGTCAAGATCACATATCTTCAATTTGGCTTTTTCTCTATAACTGACAGCCACTATCCACTCCCAGTGACACATTTCACAGAACATGCCCTGCTACTTTTAAAGGATTCAAGCAGCTACAGAACAGTATTGACAAGTTTCAAGTTTATATGTTTTCTTATTATATATAATGCAACATTAAAACATTGTTTTTTTTTTTTTTAATTACATGCAAATATTACACCACATAGTCAAATAAAAAAAACAATATTTATGTTTAGGTTTCTAATAGTACAAATATATGTACATTTTTGGTTTGCAGGTCTCAACCACGGCTCTCAAAATAAATAAAAATACAGTACACTTTAATAATCCGGGGACTGGAGTTTACTTAAAAGCCAGAGCAAACTTGAATTAAATCTCATTGATGAGAACTAAAAGAGACAAAAAGCGTAATCAACGTGGATTTGTTAAATGAAACATGTCAATTTTAGCGTACCCATATTAATTATTTTTTTTCATATTTCATTTTTTTCTTTGGTAAAGAAAATAAAAAAATTCAGAACACAACTCTTTCATTTTAAACAGAATTTATATGACCCTATTACATTAGAAGCAATATGGTAGTATACACAAATATATGTAGATAAAGTATAAAGTACATTTAAAGCTTAAATGTAAATTACATTACTCTAACTTTAATTCATTAATTTCAATATTTATTTCTTAATTTCTTGAGGATTTGAAATTCACCTTTAGTTTGTTATGTTAAAGGAGCAGTATGTAGTTTTTGGTTGACATAAAGTGGACACATTACAGATTTCTACTGCACACCTCACACCTTTTGCTTGAGATCAGCTACAGTAGCCCTACAGGGACATGCTGTTGCCTGAACAAATCTTTTATGTCAGGTGATCATTTCAAAATCAAAAGTCTCTTCAGCATTTTCTTTGTGCCACTGACTCCCATTAAAATGCAGTGTTTTCAATAAACTACCATTGCAACGTGATTTTTGTTTTCAAATTTATTTTTTTCATTCATGGTTGAAATCTCTTCATGTTTCCATGGCAGCTTTTTAAAAACTTTTTTTTGTATTCTAGGGACCCAGGTGGAGTAATTTACTGTATTTACAAGCAACTTTGATAATTTCTAAGTTTCTAAGTAACGGGCTCCACATGTTTCATTCTTTAAGTGCATCCAAAACCGAAGTCTGAGTAAAACCCAATAGTGCATTAATTAATACCAAGCTACGTGAACCCATTAATGTAATTTCTTTTGAAAAACATAGCTCTATGAAACACAAAACATATACATAGCTCATTGTACAATGATGAACACGGGGTAGTTAGTTTTTTTTTTTATCAGAATTAATGTTTTTTGACATTACTGGTCTGGACAGTAACCTTCCAAAAAAAAAAAAATCTAATTTGCATATTAGGGGATTAATAAATCACTTTTAATGTTTTCTTGTCATCAAAACTCAAACAAAGACTGCTAAACCTGGCATTTAAGGGGTTAAAGAATCTAAAAACTTAATAATTATTAGCTATTTATGGTAAGGACTGAAGTTAATAAGGATGCTATGTTGGCATAATATTTCTATGGCAATCTTTAAAAGAGCATTTTTTTGTGTCCGAGGGACCTCTACTGGTTAAAAATAAACCTATTTAGTTCATAAACATGTTAGGCCTTCATGCTTAAAAAGAAACTAGAAAACAGGAAGTAATAGAACTTCCATTGAGTTCTGTGGAGATTTAAATATCTGTTCTCATACTCGTTTAATTGTTACAGTTTTTGCAAACCAACTTGTAAAAAATCTGAAAAAACTTTGTGAGCAGTTTTGGAGTCTATGTACGGCGTGTGCAGGGTCATGGCTGCAGCAGGTGCTCTGATTGGCTTAATGAGCGTTTGAAGTAGGAAATTAGCTCTTCAATGAGATCGTGTGATTCCAGAGGGGGGTGGAGAGAAGGACTTAATCAAATATAATCACAATAGGATAATTAAGACTTTTATCTGCAGCATATGAGGAAGCATATGATATGTTTTATAATGAGCACTGACCCAATTAAAGGGCTACTGAATGGAGCTCAGATTTGAATGAAAAGAAATGCATGGATGTGTCCTTTGTCCTTCATTTTTATCCTTTTCTTACAGTTATTGTTATCATTGGTGTTGAGCAGTAGACCTTTTTTCAATGCCTTTAGCTAAATTTGTTTCTAATATCTTTAAATCTTCTGTTTGTGGATTGACAGCTGATGAAATTTCCAATTGATATTATGCTTTTGTGGCTACTTGACCTTTAGTTGCACTAATAAACATTAAGGTCAGGAATATAAAGTTTTATGACATATTTTGATAACAAAACCTTCAGTAACTGTAGAATTGAAGTCCTCTACACTGGCAGTATTTGTATATTGCTTGATTTTTTTTTCAATATGAAGTCACATAGAAGACATGGAATTATGTGAATGTTACTGATAGCAATATATAAAAATATATGATGAGTTGAGAGCTTTATCAATGGTGCTTTTTCACCAAACGTAGTGGAAGCTCTACTGTGAGGGCAGCCGTGGATGTTGTTGCAGTGATAACAAGTACAAAATGCCTTTCTTTTGTTTGAGCCCGTATTGCCATCTGTTCATTTGGGTGTCATGAAAACAGCCTCTGACACGCTCCTGGTGAAAGGGGGAAAGAAAAGACATAGAGGCTTTTTAGAAATCAATGGAGCGCAGGTGGAATTAGCTCCTATCCCTCTATCTAACAGTGAAAAGGGGCGTAATTAGAGAAAAGCAATCTTTCTTTCTCTACCTGTACTCACCCCCAACTCAATCACCCCAGCTCCATCTCGGAGATATTTTTGTCCATTTGATTTTCTCCTTTTCATGCACCATAATGGCCCCCCTCCCACACACAAGCATCATCCCATCCTCCCGTTCTTTTCCATTATAGTGGTCTTTGTCTGTGGCCTCTCCTTCTATCCCTCCACCACCTTCTTCCTCCTGCTCTCTCTCCGTACCTCTCTCTGTCGATCTCATTACTGGGAAGGGGCCGCCATGCTGCGAACCCGGCCAACAGTAATGGCTCATGGCCTCAGCCGATGGGGGATTGCAAATGTAGCAAAGATGAAATATTAGCTTGGTGACTGGGATGGTGTAAATCAATGGCTTATGAAGGCTGACTGGGCTCCTTCATCCCCAGCACATGCACATCACAGCCTCAGTCTGCTCAGCTTATTATTATCTCCATCTATGCACTGTCCTGCTCATCCAGAGAGCTGCAGAGACAAGGACACTGTCTTGATAATGTTTTATGGCTCCTAGAAAGAGCCTTAACCTACTTAAAACCGGCAGGAGAAGGAAGGAAAGATTATTTTATGCTCTAACCGTCCAAGAAGCATTTACATGAACAGAAAGTGAGGAAAATGTTTACCATCAACCTTTAAATAGACTTATGTAACACAAATTTACCACAAAAAAATACCAATATATTACATCAACTCAAAGTTGATAGAATTTCTAGAACATCTTTCTCCACATTAAACCTTATGTGAATACACTGTGTTAGGTTTTGTTTCTCTTCCCCTCCCTTTTCTGTTTTACTTTCAGAGCTTGTGTGTGGCGGGGGGGCATGGACTAACCCACAACTTTTTCTACATTTATGAAAATATTTTCTTTGATTATGATTACAGGTACCCCGCCTCAGGCCCAAAGCTGCTGGGATAGGCTCCAGTCACCCACGACCCTTAACGGGACAAAGCGGTAGAAAATGAATGAATGAATGATTATAGGGTTACAATTCTATTTTTCTTTTTATAATTATATTTTCTTTGGTTACAGTTCCAAGTTTACATTAACAGTTTTTATAATTTTTTTGTTTACATTCATTTGACCCAAGGTTGATGTCAATGGGCGTGGCTGACTTTCCTGCAGCAGATGAGACTCACCTGTTCACTAACTCCAAATCATCTGCCTACAAGAGCCAGGCTGCCAGATAATTCTGTCTCACGCAGGAGTGCTTTTCATCTTGAGTGACTGAATCTTTTGTATATTTCAAACATTTCTTGGTCTCTGCTTTGAAGTTTTTTGTAAAACCTAAAGTAAACCGATCCAGAGCTAGAATAGAACTTTTATTGTTATTTATTACATTCTGGTAAACAAGTGGTGTGAGAATTCACAACTCAAGACCTCTCAGCAAGTGAAAATCTTCGCCAAAGCTTATGTGCTGAACTGCTGAACTTTAGATGATTAAACTTTTTTTTTTTTTTCATATACAAGAAAAAACATCTGGTCATTTTGCTATAATAATAATTAGTTACATTAGCTATATTTATTGAGCTTTGATTGAAAAGTAAATGAAAAATAATCTTTAAATTAGGTTGTGGACAGACATTCCAAGTTGAAAGCACATGAACACCTCAAAGTTTAATATAAATCACTTTCTATGTCCTGCTGCTGTTACAGTTCATTATTAAGGTCTGTCCATTTTCCCGTTCAATTTACCCAGAATGCTCCTTAAACACCCTCTGCTTCATCTTCACCCAATGATTGGATGTCATAATTAGGGTCCTTGACTTGGGCCTCCTCCTCCTCTTACTACACAATAGGGATCAAGAGGGTGTCTCCTCCATTAAAGACTCTGCAGGTTCATAACCCAAATCAAAACTCAAACAAGACCCATTTAAACAGAGTTAAAAGTGAAAATGACCAAAAAAGACAAGGATGGCAGAGAGTTATTCTATAGAGGAGGATCCTAAAGTGGTATATTTAGGCAAAGCTGTAATAAACTCACCAAAATGTCCTCGGTTTTGTGAAATTACAGTTACATTGCCAAAAGTATCACAACTCTTTGCCTCAATCTAAATGAAATGTCACTACAGAAAAATAATGTTAACTGCAGCTTTTTCAAATGTCTTTTTTTTCTTTCTTTTTTTTTTCTTTTTTTTATCAAGATCAACATCATAAATAACTTATAATAATCAGCCTTTGGGCCTCAATAAAACAGCACCTCACTTTGGGCATTTCATACAATCAGAGCCTCATGTAATTATTGATGCTGAGAAATGTCAAGAAAAGGCTGTTATGATGGCCATAAATGGTTCGGCAAAACAGTCTGTGGCAAATATTTTTATTGTACACACAGTTTTTGATTTATTTAATGGAAATCTGCTTCTATTTGGTAAAAAAAAATGCATGGGCAGGCTTTTTTCTGTTCTCAATGTCAGTTAGAAGCATGCAGCCTCATTATAAAGGTTTCCAACTCACAAAAGGAGGAAGATTTTAGGTCAACGTACAGTGGGAGTATTACATGTAGAGGATGACTGTCAGTGTAGACACAGACTGGGGAACTGGCCAGGCTCAGAGACGCTAAGCTAAACATTTGTAAACATTTGTTTGAATAGTTTGCGCGCTAACATAGTATTTTTCCTACACAACTGTAGCCATGGATCTCTACAATAATGCCAATAGGAACTAATGTACTGTCAGAAAGCTCTTCTTCTATATGGATATATTTGTTTAGGACAAAAACGGTCTTTCCCCGGACAGCACATGTATCTATGAGTCAGGCCAGTTCTTGAGACAGACATTAATACACTCCAGGTTAAAAACAACCTCAGTTACATCCCAGAATATATCACTTTGTCAGACCCTGACAAAGTGATATATTCCTTAGCACAATCTCCCACTATGTAGAATACACATCACACAAAACATAAATTTACACTAAGTAAATCTTGTTTTTCTTTCATTTTACTTATCAGTTTTTTTCTACTTGATAAGGAAGACTATAGTTTAGCAAAGTGAGTCTGACATGTGTCACCGTCATGAGACGCACAGTATTCTTGCTGCTTTGTTGCGTAGCCTACTGTCACAACTCCCAGATGATTTGTAACAGGCACTTTTACACTGATGGCTGCTGTAGTATTCATGTTTTCAGAAGACAATCAATTGAATAGTAAAATAAAGGAACATTAAGTTTTAAAATGGCCTATAACACCAGTCTTTCATGTCTCATCTATCCATTTTTCCATTCTCCATCCATCATTTGTACCCACTTCCTGTCCCTGGTGTTTATTGCCACATTGAGTTTTCACAGGAATTTGAGCATGAATCTTTAATTAGCAACAGCTGCTCTTCGTGTGTGTGTGTGTGTGTGTGTGTGTGTACTAACCATTCTCTCGGGCTCACTGTCACCTCAATCACAGTTTCACACACCAAACAGGCTCCAACACACACCAACGGCCACAAGCGTCCTCCTGATGCATCGTCGGACATAAACATCACATGTAACACAACCTCCTTGGACCTCTTCCTGTTTGTCCTCTTGGTCTCATCTCTCCGTTTGTCCTCATTTACTCAGCTGTTACCTATGAATTATGTATTATATCCTTATGGAGTGAGAAGAGTGAGCTTGGGGCGATCATTCCCCACTTAATGATCATTAGTTGTGTCTTTGCACCAATTAGGGCTTGACAGCAAATCAGGTCTTTTACTGCAGTCGACTAGTTCCAGCATAAACCTAGTGCACTGCACGAGGAAGTACAGCTAATTAGACCTGGATTTCACCTAAAAGCATAAGTGAAGATCAAAAATCATGACACATTTTGTACAATATAACCTCCATCTATATGTAGTCACTCACACTTGACTTGACACTCCTCACACTTCTGCTTGGTTTATTAAGGCACGACCAGGACATCTGCAATACAGAGAATACCCTCTATGACTCATTAGTCTTGCAATACAGCAGCGTTAGTGTGCGAAACTAGCTAGTGCATCCAACTGTTTTATTAAAGGTATTTTTATGCATGTTGTGGATATTACCTAAACATCAGGAGTACTAAATGTGTTAAATACATCAAAAAGCAGATTGCTGATGATCTGTTATAATATTTTGTACCACTAGATGGAGTCAAGAGCCACACTTTGCAGCACTGTTTGCCTTGCCACAGAGCCAATTATAATATTATGGACAGACATAGAAGGCTACATATTTAATTGTTTCTTTTGGGCATATTGTTGTTCAGCAGTGATCACATGGTGACATGTTGTCTGAGCAAAAGCTTCAATTATATATGACATTTTGGCTCAATGTTTATGAAAATAAGTATTATAATGACTTCCAGTGAGGTCTCTAGCACTAATGATTTTGTTCATTGTGAAAATACATTGCTATCACCTGAAGGAGCATTACATGACTATTTATTGTCATTCTCACACATTTTTGTAGCCAACACAGTGATTTTTTATTTTATTTTGCTGACTATAAGGCAATTTCTGGAGTAAATGTCACACTCTCCATTAGGCTTTGTCCTTCTTACCTTACACTACACACACATTTCTATCCCCCGAAGGCACACACAGTGATTTTCATATATTCTTTTGTACACTTTTCCTGACTTTAGCCTAGATCCTAAACATAAAATGGTTGCAACCCCTTCCCAAGTCTTAACCCAAATGTTTATAATCTGGGTTAAAGTCAGTATAAATGCAAATCAATGTACACATACAGTATTTGAATATTACCCACTGGTAACAAGTTAAAAGGTTGTTTCAAAAACTGCCTGTGTTGTGTCAATAGATTGATTAGTTTCAGCAGCACCCATCCAACACTTAAGGCAGATATCCAGTGGGTGTCAAACTGTTGCCATGGAAATACGAGCTCAATTGAGATGTATGACCAGTTTGGGGAAAGTTGCTGTGATAGCTTTTAAAGCCTTAGAGTTATCTTCAACTATACTACAATATAATAATATTGGTCTTGCCTCGTCGAACTTTTACCAGACCTAGCTGGTTCAAAAGAGGACCAAATCGAACCAAATTTGGCAGTTGGCATCTACTCATTGGGGCTACAAAATGGCTATCTTGGAATTTCTCTAGCTTGAAAATAAAAATTTCATGAGAACCAGGCAGTGGGCCGACCCTCCCCGCGAAGTAGTCCGAGACTGGTGGCCCTTCCTGGGCTTGCCTTGTCGACCTTTCACCGGACCTAGCCGGTTCAAAAAAGGACCAAATTGCTGTATTGCTGTCAGTTTTGTCAGGTCAAAACCTTTATTGCAGATAAAATGTTGTATTTTTAGTAAATGTATGTAAATGTAGGTATTTAGGCATCACAAAACCTCACCTTCAGTGAGTTTTAATACCAGAAGCTGACAAATTGAAGAAGTAATAACAATGTTAAAGACAAAAGGGTACAAAACTGCTTTTATTAACACTGTGGTCAGATGAAGGTTCAGTGTAATTTATTGCCCTTCCAATGTCAGGTTTTATACATAAATACTATAAATAGGACTGCTCTTTCCAAAAAACTGGTTGGTGGGTTGGTGGTGTAAATGTAAAAATAAAACGCTCCTCGATCTGGTAAAATCTGAAGAGAAAATGTCAGTTCAATTTGTTTCACAGTAAACGTACTGCTTCTATTTCTCAGAGATGGTTAAATGGTCAAACTCCCAGATGTGTTATTGATCGTCCGGAGCATTAACATTTATGTTAAGGTCTTTAAATTGCAGCGGCTGTGTCTGTAAAGTTTATGCCACATGTCCAGGCTGAAACACGGCCACATGGAGGAGAAGAAAATGACAATAGATGAAGGGATATTTTCTGCCATGATGAGCCTCACCTTCTGTGCTCTGTTTATAGGAGCTGGTTCAATATGAAAGGCTGCTTTTTCATGTTTTTATCTTCCCATCAACCTACTTCTGGAAAGCAATTTGAGGGAAATAACCCCAAGCTATAATGAACTGGGAAGAATGGGTTTATCGAAAATGGTAGAGAGCTTTAAAAGGTCAGTGTCTCTTAAGCCCCTTTTTATCGATTGACCTATCCCCCAGACTTGCCCCTAAGCCTTTACTACGACGCTGGATGTTGGCTCAGGGGGTAAGAGAGGTAACTTCCAGAAGTTGTTTGCATTATATTGAGGTTCACAATAGCCTCTGTTATGATAATGTTTAAATAAATTCAAAAGTAGACATCTGTCTTATTAGTGGGCTTTAATGGTTGCATGTGTGCTATTCTAGAGTGGTTAGCACTACTGCCTCTTGACAAGAAAGTTCTGGGTTTGAATCCCGGCCAGGACTTGACCTTTCTGTGTGGAGTTTGCATGTCCCCTCTTTGTTTGCATAGTTTTCCCCAACCACCAAAAACATGAACAACAGTGCATGGCTGGGATTGGCTCTTCTTACCACACTCTCTAGTCTAGACTGTCCAGTTCAAGTCCAACAACAGATTTTACCTTCCTGAAAACAAGCCTCAGTAGCCTTAACAATGCCACATCTCCAGCAAACAGCAACAGCAACAGTGCATTTGCTTCCCAGAATGATAAAACATCTTCTGTTTCTTGTTGCAGCCCAATGCTTTACTCTTGCTCTGCAGCTCCTCCTACGCCTCCTCAGATCAGTGGGGATTTCATGTTTATATATATATATATATATATATATATATATATATATATATATATATATATATATATATATATATATATATATATATATATATATATATATATATATATATATATATATTCTTTTTTTCATTCTTCTTACCTTTAAACTTGTCTAGATCAGATTCTCCTTGGATCTTACAAAGGACATGAACTAATCTCGAGCACTGCCCCAAAAGCAACGTGCATTCACACAGCAGATATTTTTTTCTTCTTGCCTTTTGTTTTTTTTCACTCTGCACCACAATCCTTTCTTTTACACTTTTTATTCTATTTTTGTTTTGGCCTGTAACCCGCTCAAGCTGTGGCCTGTTAGATATTCAATTTCAGAGTGCTGTGATGACTCCCCCCTTTCCATACTGCCCTCATATTACAGGCTAAAAAGTTCAGCTCAACAGAGAGATATTAGAAAAAAGGCACTGTGAAGAATAAGGTGTGTGCAAAAGGATATGATTTCCTTGTGCTTTCAGAGCACCTCAACCAGGGCTGATCATATATTATTCATTTTCACAAGGAACACAGTAATATCTCGTGGACGCCTGGCTTCTATTTCAGTGAACTAAGTGAACAGTGGAATTGAATTTTAAATGAGGAGACTGTAAAAATATTATTGCCAATAAATATATCTGTTGGTGCTTTTTTGAGCTCACTGCAGCTGTGGAGAAACAGTGAATGGTTTTGTTACCCAAACACCCACCATCATGCAAAAATTCAACTTTTTCTCAATCCCCTCAAGAAACAGCTTTTTTTCTTGTTGACTTTATCAATGTTAACTGCAGTTTTTCTCTTCCTCTGTTTCTACCCGTTTGCAGTGTGTGTCAGATGTAGTTCTCTCAGTGGGTGGCAGGGAGAAATCATAATAAGGATCCAGCGCACGATGGAGACCAGAGAGGAGTTTGTAATTTTGTGAAATGCTCTGAGAAAACACAAACATCCTTTTATCTCACTGCTTATGTAGAAAACATTTGAGGGAAACTCAGTTGTTGTTGCAGTAAATTTTGTTTTGAGATCATTTTAGTCTTTTTCAAAACAAAACGAAACCACTTTTTTTTTTTTAATAAACTGAAATACAGCAAACTAAGATCGCCATCTGTTTCCTCTCAGTGCACACCTTGAGTTTCTATTTCTGCATTTTAATTGTTTGTATACATCTGCTACTAAAATGTGCTAAAAAGCAATTAAATACACGAAATATGTGCTGCAACAGGCTAATAATCTACAGTTTAGTTGATTAAAAGTACTGTAAGGCAAGTGTGAAATTGAATTTTTGAGAAAAAGAGAGACAACTGTGGCCCCTATTTCATACTGCTCCATATAAAAAAAAAAAAACAATAAGACCTGCAGTTTTAACCTTTGCCACGAGTCCTTTACTGTCTTCTCCTGGCTTTGTATCTTAGTTATAAGCTCGATGAAACTCCATACTTGTTTTTAGAAATGACTTACATGTAGTTTTAGGATGTATGGCATTCACAGATCTACATACACAGGGAATAATAAGTCTTTACACAATGACTTCATTATTTCCTGAAGAAAGACCGTAGTTTGTAACAGGTCATGTTTGTACACACGCCAGACATAATCCCCTGTTGATCATGTAAACACAATAAACAGCTTAGTCATAAATGAACGTGTGACTTGAACAATCACCAAACATACGCTCAGGCCATAAAAACACACAAAAACATGCATTACTGTTTAGATGTCCATCTTGAATTTTATTTTAAACAAATGTAGGCAGCCTGAACATGTGTTGTTTTGACAGAGAGGTCATCCCAGAGTCAGTTTTTACATGATGTATTAAGTACTTTTGAGACTCCTGCTAACACATATTCAACATTTGCATAGTATGGAGGCTGCAATTAGCAATGCAGAAGAGGCTTGTAAATGTCATTTTAATAAAGAAAAAGCTAAAAAGTAGTGGGAAGAAAAAAGTTTCTAAGTGAAAAACGCTGACATGAGGTGGAGTCAGTGTTTTGACAATGCTTTTAAAAGGAAGAAAAAGAGCAGATTCACACATGAACATATTCCCATTGACTTGCTTTGTCATTGCACTGATTCCCTTCAATGTGCACATGCATTTGAATGGGCGTATTCATCTCCACAGAGGAAGCACAACAATGAGTGAATCTTTTGCGGCGGCTGCCATTGCTTGGGCAGCTTAAGAGTTCGAACACTTCCAGTAGGTGGAAAGCTCGAGTGCATACACATAATATTCTGCCTCTTAAGGGCATCAACACATTCCACATTCTGCTCCAAATTTCTTTGAACTGTTCTGGGTCTAATCCATAGCAGTGTCAATCTGCGCCATTATACGCAATGACAATGTACGGATAAAAAAAGCGGGGCCACAACATTTTCAACGAGATGCCATGTTTAACATAACAAAAGGATGTTTTTCCTGCATCTTATTCTGTTTTGTGTGAAAAAGCAGTAAGTCAGCTATCATCTCTTCTTGTCACTGCCTTGTTTTTTAAGCCCCCTCTAAGCCCTCTTCACAGACGTATACTCCTTTTATTTTGACATTCGTTCTATCTTTTTTTCTTATTTCCTTTTGTCCTGACCCTCTTTGAGGATTTGCCCCAGACATTAGATGCTTGTGCCTATATTTTTCTCTTTTGCATATGTTGGTGCATTTTGCTGAAGTAAGGTTGGCATTAACTCCAGCTCCCATTGAATTCCCATTCAAATGATACTAAAACATTTTTACAGTTTCAACTTTGGCCTCCACTTCTTTCTCCAAGTCCATCTGCAGAATAATGCTGTGTATAAGAGAGAATTTAAATATATATATATATGGTTCTAAAACATGAAATCGGTAGACTAGAGTATCTCAATGACACAGTATTCTCAGCCAGACAGAAACCGTCAATGTAATGTTTCCTGTCCCAGTTTGAGGACGCATTGCAAGAGATTAGTGAGTGACACGCTTAACGGCACTCAAACAGAGGGAATAGAAATAGGTCAATACATTGGACCTTAGCAGAGTTGTACTGGTTACAGAATTCAATAAAATGACAGTTTCAGAAGACAAGTTTTGTTTTTCCAAACGTGCAGCTTGGATAGTCTCTTTATAAAAATGACTGGCTTCCGTAAAATGGCAGCCAACGAGAACCGCACAGAGTGTGTAGATGTTCGCCCTCTACTGGCTAAAAGTTACAAAGACTTGCTCTATCTCAGCTGTATTTGTGGTTAACTAAACCCTCTATAAGGTGTTCAACTAATGCTTATGAACTTCTGAGGTAATTTCCGACTGTTGTGAAACACTGAGGCCCTCCTGGTTTACTAATTAATCCCCAAAAAAGGTATGTTTTGGTTGTGGAAGCTCAACTTTACATCCAAAAATGGCTTTAGACAATGGATGACATCACAGTATATATATATATATATATATATATATATATATATATATATATATATATATATATATATATATATATATATATATATATATATGAGATGGATAAGAGGGGTTAAAAATGTGGATGATGATGCTTGAAATTAATGGATTTACATACGGTAATAGGTGGTGTTTTGCAGACGTAACGCTGCTCCCAGATGAGTATGAGTCTGACCTCTGACAAATGAACCCATCACCGAAAAGCCCAGTGAAAGACCTCAGAGAAAACAGAACAATCCCCCCACTTAATTTCACAGACTCTCATTTACGGACGTTTGCATGGGAGATTGTGAAGAAGGGAGATTAAAATGCTTCATGCATTGATAATATCTTATATTTTGTATTAGAAGGAGCCAAAGAAAGGGAGCGAAGGAGACAGGGATCGACAGACTGACCAATCTCCCGGCCTTAATTTCACAGCCACTCATTTACAGACGTTTTCCCGACAAGAGAGGGAGATTAAATTGCTTCATGCATTGAAAATGTCAAATTTTTTGTAAAAGAGAAGGAAAGGAGATAGAGGGCACGAACCGTCTGGTCTTTTGGTTGGCAATTCGTCTAAATCCAATTCAAGCTGGCTCCCATTCCATCGTCCTTTAAATCAGCTTATCAAAATTGTATTGCAATGAAAGACGAGAGACATCCAACTATGTTATATCAGTGGATCATAAAGATTTCAGGTATTTCTTTATAGTCAACAAATCTTGAAAATAATGAAACCATTGTCAGGTATCTGTGAATTTGATAAAGACATAAAAATGGCAGCTATATTATTTAATATAGATTTACAGTGCATAGTACGGTGGCTGTGGAGTGCAAACAAAATAACAAAACCGAAAACAGTAACAAATCAGAAAAATCTAAAAAAAACAAAAACACAATTCAGACAATCCGGAAAACGGTAGGTATTGTTTGCAGATGTAATTCTTACTGAGTGGACTTTTGTCAAATACAAAATAATTGGTTTAATTTAAGTTATTAAGCAGTGAGATTGGGTTTTCGTTAGTGCTCTCTTCCGTCACAAAGTGAGTAAATGTGAGGTGTAAACTGATCCTAGCAGTGCAACGCCAACATATCTGCACACAACTACCATTATTAATCAAAAAAGAAAAGATGTCCCGCGCCAGACTGTAGCTCTTACTTCTAACAGTGAGTTTCCTCACTCACAAAAAACAAAAAAAACCCACAATTTTCAAGTTATCAATAGCCATTAGCATGTTGCTCACACAAGGCAGAACGGGCCTGGCCTCTGGTTTTTTACCATAAACCCTGATTTACCCATAACGGTCACAATTTTAAGCCCCGTGTCCCGGTGGTAATCCCTAAAAACACAAAAATGTCCTGGTTTTGTCCCTATGTAACAAACAGTCAGTTTGTTACCTGGCAAAGACACTTTAGACCGTTTAAACTTTAAAAGCACACAGCACTTTAAACAACAGTAATTTGCACATATCATTAAGGAAAAGATTGTACACAATTTGGTTTTAAAACGTATTTATTGATTTGTCTTTTTGTTGAGGATCCGAGTGAGGTGGAAGCACGTTGATTGGCATATGCTCAGCCCTGGGAAAAAAAGAAAGGCATTAGAACCAAAACTATTTAGGTGCAATATGGGTTATGTGGGTGTGTGACTGTATTTTAAGTGTTTCAGTGAATTCTGTGTGTGTTCTTACCTTACCTTGTACCCTTGTAAAAGAGTGCCCAGGCAAACAAGAGTTCATTTAAAAGTTCCAGCCTGGACCAAGTCAAGGGAAGGTGTAGGGGTAACAGGGTTAGGTGTTTTAAGGGTTTTATTGGTTTTATATTACATGGGTGTATTGTTTAAGGTTGTAAATGTATATTTGGGTTTGTGTATAGTGTAGGGTTATGGTTTAGGTGGATGGAGGAGGTTAATGGGTTACTCCATGTGGGTTTAGTGGTAGGATCCAATTAGGGGAAAGAAAGTATTTAAGGGGTTCTTCTTTGGCTAATCGGGGTGCTGCTGCTGGACAAACCATGGCGCTATAGCTGCGATTGTATACTGCGTTGTTTTGTAATAATGGAAAATTGAAAAGAAAAAGTTGTGGACCATGCCATTTTGCCTCTGTCTAATATTTATCTTCTTACTACTCCAACTGCTAACGGCCACCTGCGTCACACCCCATTTTAACTAATGCCAAAGCAGCGCGTTGTGCTTGCACACTTTCTGTCTGAACGTCAATCACCGAGTTACCATAGCAATGGTAAAAAAAAGTGTTCTGCAAGTCAGTAGTTTAAGAATGATTGATTCTTAAGTGCGTTCACTGTTTAAAATAGAGCTCCAGGAACAATACAAATGTCTGAGAAAAGTAGCCAAGCTCTTAATGAATATGCTGTGCTTGTTTTAACGCTAATCAATGCTATCAGCTCATGGTTTTAGGCAAGGCAGTTTAATGTATATTGCACAATTCATACACTGGGTAATTCAAAGTGCATAGTGCTTTTAGTTGTTTACTAACGGACTAATTTTCTGCGCCATTTTTCATTTAAGATGCTGTTGCTAAACTTGCAGTAACATTGAAATGTCCTGGTTTTTAGGTTTTTTTTTTGAATATATGGTTAACCTACTCATGCCCTGGGTCAGTAGATACATGCTAAAGTTACTGCGAAGTTACTGCGCTACAAAAGTAACCATTTTTTTTACTTAAAAGTTGCCCTCCAATGGAGAAAATGGAAAGATCAGTCACATGACAAAGTAGCTTTCACGCACACACACACACACTTTTCTGTCACCAGTACTAATAGGTTTCAGGAGCTGCTGGAGAGATCCTTTCCGATTATACACCCATGATTAGCTTTCTGTGAACACACTATCCATGACTTCTCTTCACTTTGAGTTCGAAGACAGACAGGTGGATTTGTTGCATTGACAGCTTCTCACGTGACAGTGTGTTAATGGAGACATTAGCCAAAGGGGTGTGTGTGTGTGTGTGTGTGTGTGTGTGTGTGTGTGTGTGTGTGTGTGTGTGTGTGTGTGTGTGTGTGTGTGAGAGAGAAATGAAGCAGAAGACTGTGTGGGTTAAAAAATGTGATTCATCATAGTTTCTCTCTTGTAATTAACACCTGCACCTGCCACTGTAACAGAAATACAAGTGAGAAAATCATTTTAATCATACAATTACTTTGTCGGGTTGAGTTAAGACTTTTATTTTGCAAATTGAAAAAAGTAATAAAGACAGGCCATATTAACAGCCACGTGCCACATTTGTGTTTTTCTTAAAAATCACTGGACTGAAATAGACTGAGACAGACTTTCAGGTGTTCATCCTAACTATTAATTAGCTGTAACTCGGGAAAAGAGTAGCTACATAATTAGCCTGCCTCAAAAAAAAGGATCTTTCCAAACATGGTTTTACTAGAGATACAGACTCTTTCTTGTAAGCAGAAGATGGGCCAGAGTCATTGAGAATATGCACAGATCTCTGGAACAAGGTGGCCAAGAGAGAACTTGTAAAGTATAAGTGGAGTGGCCCTTCCCGAACAGAAAAAGGGTTATGATGTTGGGTTAAGAGCTGTACTTTGTGCAGCCCCATGGATGAAACAGCATGTTCCTTCTCACATTTGAGATAAAGGCTATCTCCTCATAGTTACTCATAGCATACTTAAGTGACTACTTGAGCAGTCTTTCAGTGGTCATGTGACCCATGGAGGTGTATCTATTGAGTTATTTCCTTTTCCTGTGACCGACACACTGATGATGGTGGTTGAATAAATACAAAGTGTCTTTGCCTTTTAGTCTAACTATTTAAATTTTTTTTTTAAGTTGTTGTTTTATTGTGTTAACGTACACACTAATTCAATATTTACAATATTAGATTATTAGTAAAGAGGCACTGAGATCAAACCTGCCGCAACAGCTTAACAAGAAATGACCAGGAACGTTTTTTTTTTAGTATGTCCCATATAATTTCATCCTTTTAAGTTTTGAAGAATTGTAGTAATTGTATAGTTGTAATAAAGTGAAATGTGAAAACTATATCACTATATCACAAAGCCTGAGAGTGGAAGTCTATTTAGAATAATATAAACCCCTTTTAGACTTAACAAGCCACTGCATAATATTGTCTATTTTTTCATTATTCATCTATAACAGCTACAGTTACTATTATGGAATAACGGAAGATATCCTGTGAGAATGAAGGTACAAAGGCTTGTTACTTCCTGGGGATTAACAGAGTGTTATTTTTCATTCTGCCCAGTGTGTGTGTGTGTGTGTGTGTGTGTGTATGCGTGTGTGTGTGTACGTACATGCGTGTGTGTGTGCATGTGTGTGTGTGTGTCTGTGTGTCTGCATGCGTGCGTGCGTGTGTGTGTGTCTGTGTGTGTTTGTGTCTGTGTGTGTGTGCGCGTGTCTGTGTGTGCATGTGTGTGTGTCTGTGTGCGTGTGTGTGTGGTTGTGTGTGTGCGTGTGTGTGTATGTGTCTGTGTGTGCGCGTGTCTGTGTGTGCATGTGTGCGTGTCTGTGTGGTTGTGTGTGTGCGTGTGTGTGTGTGTATGTGTGTGTGTGTGTGTGGTTGTGCGTGTGTGTGTATGTGTCTGTGTGTGTGTGTGTGTATGTGTGTGTGTGTGTGTGTGTGTGTGTGTGTGTGTGTGTGTGTGTGCGTGTGTGTGTATGTGTATGTGTGTGTGTGCGCGTGTCTGTGTGCATGTGTGTGTGTCTGTGTGCGTGTGTGGTTGTGTGTGTGTATGTGTGTGTGTGCGTGTGTCTGTGTGTGCATGTGTGTGTGTCTGTGTGTGTGTGTGTATGTGTGTGTGTGTATGTGTCTGTGTGTGTGTCTGTGTGCGCGTGTGTGTGTGTATGTGTGTGTGTGTGTGCGTGTGTACGTGTGTGTGTGTGTATGTGTGTGTGCGTGTGTATGTGTGTGTGTGTGTGTGTGTGTGTGTGTGTGTGTGTGTGTGTGTGTATGTGTGTGTGCGCGTGTCTGTGTGTGCATGTGTGCATGTGTGTGTGTCTGTGTGCGTGTGTGGTTGTGTGTGTGTATGTGTGTGTGTGTGTGTGTGTGAGTGGTAGAAGTTCAGGGCTGTGTACGAGTGTGTGGCCGATCGAATGCTCCCTGTCGACAAGTCATAGTATTGATCTGCCAGCGGCCGACACATGGACTCGTACACAAGACTGCTCTGCAGGGAGTCGGAAAAATCTTTTATCAACATATAACACGTCCAACACCAGGCATTAGTATCTGGGCTGGATTTGTCTTGTTGATATAATTCATTGCTCAGTTTAAGACTGCAAAGACAATGGGCAATAAACACAGAAAATAACTTAATTATAGTTCTATACTTAAAGTATCAGGTTTGCAGCTGTTTATTTTACTCTTCTTGTATCAGTTCAGAGATTTTCCACTCTGTTTAACAAATTGTACTCACAGTATTCATTACATTTAAAAACATAACATTTTGCAACAAAAGGACTCAAATAAATGTATATGAATAACTTTAAATAGTAAGTTTACTTAAGTCATTGTACCATAATCTAAATTTTACACACAGAGGGGTATCATCATTGAAAAATGATTGTAATTACTGAGATATGACAGTGTCCAAGTCTGTAGCTAATCAAATGTTATGAGTTTGTGCGATGGTAAACTGTGTGAGGTCTAATCTAATTCCCACCAGTTCACTAAAATGTTGGTAGGTCTGTCCTACTGGCGTGGATAACTAGACCCAGACCCACTAACAAACGGCATTTAATGGCAATGGGAATGTAAATGTAGGGTCAAACTACAACTGTCACAGATCGTTAATCGCTTTGCCTTTGATCGGCTGCAGTTGGAAAGTCAGACCCAGGTTAACCCTCGAGTTTACTATCAACAACTGTAACTTCTGTTTCCATCATAAACACTATCTGCCTTTGTTGAATCAGTGCTACAACAGTGTCCAGTCTGTGCAAAGTGGATACACTTTGGTACCAGGCTAAGAGAGTGAGCAGTTAAAGTTTTTAGTGCTTGTTTTCTGACGCCCTAAGACAATATTACTCAACTTAAAATGAATCTGTTCATTTTAATAAAGTATGTGTTGGAAGCTTATGATAAGAAGCTCAGATCTATATACCCAATTATTCAAAGACACACATACAAGCATATTTGGGTATATCATCATCAGGTCCAGAAGATTAAATCAGTTAGAGCCGTTTAGTTTGATCAATGTGAGGACATTTGCTTACTTCAATGCAAACAGGCCAATATGGTAACAGATTCAAATTTACAATTGAGAAAAACATAGGCTCACAGTGAGAATGACCTTTGACAACCCAAATCTAATTAGTCCATGCATGTTTTTTTTTTTTATCATACGAAGGTGTTATTGACATTATCATTCACATTCATGATACCAGGAAGGACCGCTCAAGCTCCTTGGAGCTGCAATGACAACCCAATAGAGTGTGCATTTCAAACAGCTCTCCTGTCATCGCACCCATCTGTATTTAAGCACGACTATATTTAATAACCAATTAATTCCTTTTGTCTTGTCTTGAACAGATGTCTCTCTCATTCTCTTTGTCCTCTTGGAATGACAGCTAATTTGTTACCATAAACCGAAGAATGCTTGTTTAGTCTAACAAGGAGCAAAGGTCTACATCCCATGAACAGTAAACCAGATGTCTGACATAGGGGTATGGGAGACGGATGACAGCATTGTTGCGTGTTTTATCTGAAGCCTCCTGCTGTGCCAGACGTGTCTCTCTGCTCTAAAGCCTGGCACAAGGTAAATTGGACAAGTTGTATGGTACAAAAAAAAAAGACATATGATGTTAATGTTAGTGAAGTAGTAGGTAATGAATGCAGCTGAAATGTGCCTCCATGTACATTCCTGTCAGTGTGGGGTATACATAGATACGTCTCTGTCTATGGCTCAGACCAATGGGATCTCCTGTCTACTGCTGTTTCTCTTGGTCCTTAGAGCAGAATATATTCCTTATCACACAAAGACCTATGGGTTTGACTGTGGAAGCCTGGATGCACCTGGGCCAACAGCAGGGGGGCAGTCAGACATCATGGTATGTCCACGTTGGTTCCGCTCATAAAGAGAGGAGACATGCCTGGGATTGGGGTTTTGAAGGAAGAGCAATTATGTGGATTGAAGTTACTAGCAGGATTTTAACAGAAAGCGTAGATGTTAGCTGTGTTCAAAGATAAATTATTCGTCAAGTGACTTTATATGTACAGTAAATAGCCTACTGTTACATAAGACAACACTGAAATGCATATCCAAAATGATTATTTGTGTAAAATTGTCAAACCTTCATTGAAAATAATGCAAAAAGGATGCATTCATAATCTTACCTTCTCCCTTGTGGTTCATTAGAAGCAATGGAATTCAGTGACCCAGAAACTAATCCTAAATCAATTAGGACACACACACTTGCATAAATTGAAGCCGCAAAGTACAAAGCTAGACCCCACCTCAGATGAGGGGTCTTCTCTTTTGAAGATGACCTCACTTAAAAAATCTGAAAGTAAAATGCAGCATTTTTCTGGCTTTAACCTCAATTCAAGTTGGCAGTGTCAGTAAATATGAGATTATAAGTGAGATTTCAAAGTTGAATGTGACACAACATACTCCAGTTTTAACTATGTGCTTACTGACTGTTCTTTTTCCAGTCAGTAAAAAAAAAAAACAGCTTTACTTTAATCTTGCTTTTGTGTAGGGCTTCAAGCTGAATTATTACCAAATCCCTCTAATTTTACATATTTCAGCATTTATTAGCCCCAGAGCTTTTGATCAAACACTGCCAACAAACCTGAAAAGAGTACATGCTACTTGTTTTTGGTCCTATATGCTGCTATACAAATGAAATCCAAATGAACTCGAACAAACAGTCTAGTTACTGAGTAATGGGACAAGATACCAAGCAAACAGACGTAGCCTACTGACTGAGCATTCTAACAGAGGTGGTTGTTTTAAAATAGACTATACAGCTATTAGTAGGAAGCCTACCATTAAAAACAACCCAATACATTTCTATAAATTCTGTACAAAACCTGCAGGCAATATTCTAACTTATGAGGAATTACACACATAAGTAGAGGTAACTTGTGTGTCACAGTCCCAGCATGCACCTGTTCAGAGCACCTAGAAAGAGACAGGTATCAGCTGCAGCGTTGTAAACATAGATTGTTGTAAAGAGTGATACCGCTTAGTCATTAAACGCCTGCGCGTTTCCTGCATAATTGAACGCTGTAAAAAGTAGACAGCATTCATTATATATTTATATAACTCAATAAAATCGTCACACCCCTAAATATTCACGTTTCTCTTAATAGTCGGCTATTTTCGTTCTACAAAGGCCTGTAAAAATGGAGCACTTCCCCTTTAAGAAAGTGACAGCAACAACAAGCGGCGGAGGAGCTGGTCAGGAACTGGTCAGGAGCGGACACGGCTGCGGAGGAATTTCAAAACTTTTCCCATAACACACTTTAAACTCTCCGCCCCGCTTCATCTTCTCTCCTCGGGCTGTTCTCCAGAGCAAAAATAACCGCTACGTTTGGACTCAGTTTGGGGTTGAATTGGATGCTGCTGACTTAATGAAGAAAGGAAAGTTGCGAAGAGAAAACTTGTGGAAATGATGCCCGAGTGACTGCATCCCTCCCTCCAAAGTTTAGCTAAGGTGGCTAACGTGAGCTAGCTTCTTTACTTTGATATAAAACAACTTTGATCAGGTATTAGTAAGACCTGTGCAAAAACAGTAAGTACAATGGTTTACGTGTGTTAACTCCACGCTTTTATACTCTGTCTTAGTCGGGTATCGAGTAGTATCGAGCTAACAGTGTTTAGCCAAGTGGAGCTAACCCACAGACTGTCTTAGTGAAGTGAAGTTAACCTGTGTTTAACAGCTTCAAATGGCACGGCACACGAGTAGCCTCGTTCACCGGTTCTCCACGTGAAACCAGAACTTCTTCCTTCACTTTTGGATACTTATTTCGTGAAGTTGTTGGCTTATATTCTACTGGAAGACATTGGCACATATCTTTTACTGGAGCAAGCAACGGTGCTGAGTCGAGGCTGAAATTGGACGTGGACGCACCTACAGCAGTGTAAGTGTATTATGAGTCTGTATATGTTTTATGTAAGTTTGTATAAGTTACAAAAGTTGTCATATACAGCTTCCCTAACTTTTATTTTACAGATATGTATTTCAAATTCCCAAATGAATCCATCAAAGTTATTTTAACGTACTTTTATACATTTATAGCATAGTTTTTCTCCTTTTTTTCATATAAAAGATTTATGTTTACAGTTTCACAATAAAAGTTGCTCCAAAGGGCTCTATATAGCTCTATGTACTGTACAACATCTACTTTCTTTTAGACCCTCTATTAGGTTGAGGATACTAAACAAACACAGGTATAAACATTACACTTATATGTGTCTGTGAAGGTTCTCGGTCATCCAGGTCAATCTTGAAGAAAAGGTTAAAGCAAAAGCATCTGGAGTCAATTTTCAAGGTGAAGACGTTTTGTCTCTGATTCTAAGAGAATGTATCAGTTCTGAGTTCAACTGTAAGAGAGCTGAGCTTTATCTCTAGAGGGAGGGGTTTGACCTGAAACCAAACCTGATGGGATCAGGCTGTTCTGGTCTCAGAGTCGTTAACTATGAAAGGACAGTGTGACTCCTGCTGTTAGAGTCGTTAAAGGCTCAGGTGAGTCATTAGTGACACAGTTCTAATAAGGTGTTGTTCTAGAGGGAAACTGTTTTGATTTAGGTTTCAGAACACTGTTGTAAATACCAGGTAACATGAATCTGAGGCCATTACACTTTAGTTCCATACTGAAATTGCAGGGTCAATGAAGGCCACTGTACATATAATATATGTATTGTAGTGTTTTGCTCATATCAAGCACAGTTTTTTTTATTTTTATTTTAGACTATTTTAAATCAGCTATTTTAACGAAATTCACATGTACCACCACAAACATGGTTCTGTATTTATTTACATTTTTTTTTAATTTTTCAAACCATTTTTAGTTTTTCACCCACTATCCTTAGAAACAGTTGAGTCTGAACCCTATTTATTGGCTTTAATGAACACAATTGTTTGTTTTTGACACATTAATCTCATGTAATGTTATCACAAAATTTAATTCTACAGCATCTTCATCAAGAGCTCTGCAACTTCGAGACTTGTTTTAACATTGGACCTCGACATTGAGGGTCTGTGACTTGGATGAAGCTGAAGGTGGCATTATGAAGGTGACGGTGACTTTTGGGCAGATGGGGATAGTGGTGCCCTGCAAAGACGGCTGGACTGTGAGGGACCTCATCCAACAAGCAACACAGAGATACAGGAAACTGCTCGAACAGGTATGAAGAAATAGAATTCACCTCATTTGCACTTTAAACAATGCACTGACATGCTCAAAGTATTGAATAAAAATATAAGCTTTATTTGTGTAGCACATTTAATAAATAGTTTTTATTGACAGTCCTTCAAAAAGGAAGCAAGTCAAAAAAAGTCTATAATAGCCAGTTCAGTGCTTAGCCTTAGCTTGGCCTGATTAAGGAAGACTGATTAAAACAATTGTTTACTATACACACAATGGAGATCTTGTAACATGCAGTTCAGAGAGGGTTTTAGTGGTGTTTATTTGACAACCTTTTTAAGCTCTAAAATTCTGTGTATGTTCTTTTGAGGTTAAGTGCTCCGTTATGGTTAAGAACATGAACAAAAGCCCTGAACAAACGTGTCATTATTTTGTCTCGTTGACCTCTGAGACATGAGTTGGGAAAGTCTCAGAAGAAGCTGAGTCTCATTGTGATTTTTATGAAATCCTTAAAGTCTCAGAAAAAAGACAAAGAGCAAAATAACCTTTTTATGAGGCTGTACTTTCATAACATTTGTGGATTTTCCCTGAAGTTATAAAAGCATTATCTGGAGCTCTGTCATTTTTATATCATAAAAGGACCATATGAGTCTCACATCCCAAAGTCTGGGGAAATTAGACAAAGCCAGGGAGGTCTAGCTATCCATAATTGCTGCATAAAAAATTAAAAGCATATCTGATGTGAATTGTGACTGTCCAGACAGGATCTGCCACAAGCCACTTCTACTCAAGTTGTAAGTGTGAAATGCAAATGAGTCCCTCTGGTGAATCCTTTTATGACTGCTGTTGATTCCCTGCGCTGCTCTCAGGGCATCAGCCCCATGACCCCATCAGACGAGCAAATCTTCTCAGTGACTGGCTCCATATTGGCTCTATTATTCAAAGAGCACACCAGATAGATGGCCTCAGCTGTGATCGAAAGAGACGTGTCGTAGTGGTGTTTGTGTGAGACACAGAGGCAGCGCTTGGAGATGCACTTTGGTACTTTGTCCACCCTGCGCACCTGCCTCTACCTACTTTGGCTTCTCATCTTCTTTCATCTGCCCGCATATTATCACAACGCTGTTTTGGTCTCTTCATCTGGATTATCATGCTTTTCATCTCAATGGCATATATACTTTTAACCCTCACCACATCTCACTGACTCACTTCGCTTTCATTTGATTCCCTCTTCCTCTTTGAGCACTTCCTCAATAACTTGAACTTCTTTTTTATGAGCTACACCAGTTCCTTCTACTTTTAGTAAATTATATCGCTGACCAATTTTTATATATCAATAAATTATCTGTGTTGGTACCTGATGAACCACATTCTGACCACATTCAAGGTTTTAAGCAACATCCAGTTATCAGAACCCCACTGGTCACTTAATCCTTTTGTAAAACAGCACGCAGAGGCTGGTCGGTGTTGTTTAGTATTGGCTACATCAGTTTACCACATAGCACACTGAGCTTTCAGCTGGTTTCCCATTGTCAAATCCTTTCTAAAATGTTGTTTTTGACTCTAGCCTCCAAACAGACCACACTGAATAACTGGAATGTGTTCTGAGCACCTGACTGATACATTACATTGTGGTGAATCAGCCTGACCTTGGCTTAAAAAAAAACATTAACTCCTTGCTTCCAGTACAACACAGACTCACTATCATTATCATGAGTTATTGCTGTGAAAAACTGTACGCATAACATTTTGTTGTGTGTTTTAGTTTCTGGTTCAACATTGTTCATTGCTCTTTGTTCACAGAAGCCACGTGAGAGCTCCTGGTGTGCTTCCCTGCAGCTTCCCTGTGTGCACCACTGCACCTCTCTGCTCTATTGATTAGCTCTCTGACTGTTTAAATACTTTGTTTCCTGGCTGTGTGTGAATGAAACGCCTTGTTAAGCACATGCATCGTGCACGCCTGTGTTACGGCCTCCTCTCCCACTGCTCCTTTTATTTCTCTTCACTTTCTCTGTTTTCTTCTTCTTCTCCTCCTCCTTCTCTCTCTCCCTTTCTCCCCCGTCTTTGTCAGCACTTCCTAAACTCTCCTCCTTTTACTACCTCGACATTCACTTTGTACTTCTGCTTCCATTATAATACTTCCCACTTTTTTATCTTTGTCTTGTCTTCCCTTTGTTGTTTGACATTTAAAACATTCTAGCTTTGTTTTATGTTCCTCATAGTGTACACAAACTACCCCTTTCCTCGCCTTTTACAGCCTCCTCCGCTTCATTTACCTCGATATTTTCTTCGACGTGGGATGTAGAACATATTGTCTCTGGCATCTTACTTTAAGTTGTAGTTTGCGGCTGTGTAGAAGCCACAACTTTTCCTAGGATTATTATCCGTGTTTGTGCACAGCGGTCCACTCTCTAATCCCTCGCAGTGCAAGGCAATGATGTTTCAAATTGTCACTTAAACAGCTTGCTTTCTATCTCGCTTCACTTTCTCCTCATTTTATCAGCTGTGTCCTACTTAGAAAGTGTACCGCTTGCATTACAAACATTTATTGTGTTTTTCAGCGCAGATTTACTGTAGCCTGACTGACGTGGCAGTCCCATTTATCAGCGGCTTCGTTAGGAGCTCCCACAGCGCTGCTTAAGACCTACAGGCGTTAAAGGCAGCGTCTTAGTGATGTTGAAAAGAGTGGTTGAGTTTTAAGATTTAGAAGGGATTTATCGTGACTTTAGCTTGCATTGTTTTTATTCTTGCATTTCTTCTTGATCACGGCTTAATTATAATAATTACTAGACTCTTTTGTGTTACTGAGCCTGAGGGGAATAAGACAAAAGAGATTAGAGAGTGAAATGTGATGTAAGGCAACTTGAGTTTTTATGTGGGTTTTATTCGATGTCAGTTAATTCCCACAAATTAAAACTTTCCTCTAAGTCCACATGACTAAGGCATAAAGCTACTTGCAGTGTGTTTGGCAGCTACAAGATAATAAATACCCTGCTGTAATAAGAGAGGCTGTGTAACTTGACCTGCATCTACTGTGTCTACATGGTTTTTGTCTACCTGCCTTATATAACTTGTATATTTACCCGTTTTATTCCTTATTCTTATTTTTGGTGTAAACTTAACACATGGCCTAGAGATTTGGCCCATTTGTCTTTTGGTGCATCTCTGTTTGGTTCGAGTTAAAAAATGCACATGAACGCCGGCTCAAGCTCAGAACAACAGCTTGGAAACTTGGGTTAGTTGGAGTTGCCCGACATTAGGTGTTGGTGTTGGTGTTGGAAAGCAAACGTTTAGGATATTTTAGTTGTTTGTTATAGTTTAGAAAGTTCAACCTTTTTGAGCTGAAATCGCATGAACATTCAAAGTTAGACAAACAACTTGAACTCACTCGGATAGTTTTGAGTTCCTAAGGACCACATGAATGCACCATATCTATGTTTACACTTGAATAGCTGCCATGGTAACTAACTTATCAAAAATTTTCATCTTGGCCGTGCTCAAAGTGTTTAAGGTTATTATTGCTGGGTTGTCCAGATACTGTTCTAGGCCAAAAGGCCCTACTCAGTGTTTGTATCAGAGCCTCAGAGCTACTCATAATTATATACTGCAGTTTTGATTTGTCCCCCTTTACTCCATAGTAAAGAGTAAAGAGGATCAAAACCTGGCTCCTTCAATGAAGGACCTGAATAAAACAACTGAACAATGCCTGCAACCCTGAAAGCTGTATATGGTTTTTAATTTTATCTGTACTAGGTGTTACATACTGGGGTTTTATTACATCCCTAAATTTTGGATGTTAAGTGTTTTTGTTGGCTGTTTGGTATTGGTTTGTTTCTCATTCAGTAGTCATTTAAAATAAAATAAGAAATATGTTCATAAGATGTTTGAATGAAATACTTTGTTAAATTACTTCTATTACTCCTGCATTGTGTCCTTTTTTATGTGGTTTAAAGTGCACATTGGACTTTTTTTTGCCTTTTATTGGGCAGTTGATAGACCACATCACAGAGAGCGGTGTAATGTCCTGGAGGAAACAGACCCAAGCCGGAAATCAAACCCTGTCACTCCACCAGGTGAACCACAGAGGCGCTCCGCACTTTTACACATTTTGACAGCATATTTGTGGTCCATATTCAACGTATTAAAAGAGATAGTGTTCTTGTTTGTGTTAGATTGTGTACATTGTTTTAGCCACTGCATAAATAAAAACATGATTACAAAACGAAGTGTTTGTAAAAGATCAAGGCCTATGTGGACATGTTTTGTGGTTTTATTTGTAATGGAAGGAATGATGACAAGGTGTGGCTGAATTATCTGAGGAAATGATAAAACCTTCTGGCCTGATTCCAAAGCTCAGGCAATTAGTTGAGAGAGCGAGAGGGAGAACCGGAGGGAAAGGGAGGAGATGTGACATACTACAGGAATGTGGTAAAAGAGCCTCATGTTTTTATTTGGAGGTTGACACATGTAGGCTTATGACGTCTGACAAATATTGAATAATACCAACTATGATATCTACATTAAAATAGATCTTAGCACGTCTTTTGGATCACAAACTTATTAGACTGAGAAAATATAATATAAAGAAAAACCATCCTGCTCATTAAGATTGTGTACTAGCCCTACTTTGTCGATTAAACTTAAGATCACATGAGGCAGATAGCAAGTATAGCGACACTATCTGTACTTATATCAGTCAAAACAGTGTATTAAGTGCTAATCCCCTGAAGTGATCAATGTGTTTACACCTCTTATCTGAAGTCGTATAATATCAGAGCATTTCTTTAGAAGTTTAAACTGGCAGATTAAAGGTGCAGGATCTTGTCTCTTCATGTTCATGTGACAATAATTGATCCAGGCACTGCAGAATATTAGATTAGATCAATTATCTCTACAGTCAATCTCTTGTTGTCTTAGCCTTTTTTGACTTCGCTTGTCTGATTTTGAACTCTTCAAAGTAAGGTGCTTTTGTGAAAACATTGCAGGCTACTATTTAACGTGGATGTGCAGTGAGACTTTGACCATATCATTGCCTGTGTTTTTGCCGCAGCCTGTAATTTTGATGGTAATTCCGATGTCATGGCTCTGGTCTGCAGTGGTCAGTTTCAAAACACTGAGATAACTTTGTTTACAGAAGCGGTCAGAGGCGTGGCGAAGCAGGAGGAAGTAAACCAAACATTCTCGTGGGTGGGTGTGTACCTGTAATTTTACTTCAGTAATATGTGGTCGGATGGAAGCTGAAGTGAGGAGGAGATAGATTTTTCCCGTTCTCTACACGCGCACTCGGACATACACGAGAATCTATTGTTTAAGTGACGAGTGGGACTTATCACTCGGGCCAGTGTAAACAAAATGTACAATAGAAAATCTGCTGCTTCCAAAGTAAATGTGCCTCCAGACTCTTACTCGTGTGCACAGGAAAGATAACAATGGAAATGTAATGTTTTAAAATCCCTCAAACTGATGACCTGGGTTTGAGCTTTTTCAGTTTCACAATGGAGTTACATAATGGCTTTCACCACTGTGGAAAGAGGAAAACCGAGAGGAACACAAACAAGCAGCAGTGTTTGAGTCTACTGTAACTGCATTGAGAGTGATATTTCTTGTGTAATAGCATTGTTTAAATATTTAATGCTGTATATGTATAAGGTACAATTGTAATTTTGTTACAAGTATCTAAAGTGTTTCCACTGGAGCGGTCTGGTGTGGTTTTGTTCACTAGGGTGCGTTTTTATTGGCGATTCCATTTTCACAAGAGGTATTAAGTGTCTCAATTAAGCCAACTGTACCACTTAACTTCATGCTTATGCTTGCAAAAGTGAAGCATGGATAATAATAGGTTGCAGTATGTTTCTAGGATGATAGGGAATGCTTACTCTGGCAAAAATGAGAGTCAAAAGTGTAGATATTCTAACATTTATTAATGGCAGCTGTTTCTAGAGTCTGGGCCTTGTGGCTGTTGCTATGTGAATACAACCGTTCACTGCATTCACTGGCTATATTGCAGTAAACAGGAGCAGAACTTGTGACATTCAGTTTTTAATTGTTGGGAGCAGGTGCAGCGTTTTGAATTTAATCTTCAAAATACTTTTTATCCCATTTTTATTTATTTTTTATAAACCTCAAGCTTGTTTCCCACAAAACAATAGCATTAACTTTTTCTTTTAGCTTAAGTTTGTTTAAAATAAATCTACATCTTGTCAAGATATACTTGTGAGTAATGTTTAGCTGACACCTCAATCCTGCACACACTGCAGTGGAAACAGAAGCCTTACTAAACCCTGCCGTTCCAACCCAAACTGTACTGTACCAGTCCTTTAAAACGTGGCCTAACATGTGCTTTTCAAATAGATATGGCTAAATAATTTGGGGAGAACACACAGACAAATTAGGAGATACCATCATGTTTGTCTAAGATGGCTCTATAAATACATACAGGAGGTTCAGGACAAATTTGAAAATGTTTTTTCCTCAGGCTCACTTTGTTCCTGACTCTTGAACACCCAGGGACACATAACTCTTTGCCTGATGAAATTTTTGGAAAGGCCCTGACAATACCTGACCCTGAAAGAGTGATTTAATGGAGCACCTCCCTGGATCAGTTTGAGTCACACTTCTCTCCAGGCTGTTGCTTCAATTGTGCATTCACAGGAGTGTGTCTGTGCGTTGTATGTGCTGCAAGCTCGAATGTGTGCCTTGTCTCAATATGTTGTTCAACAAGCAGCTCTATGTAGTCAGCTGTCCAGTGCAGTGTCGGTGTCATTAATCACAGGAGCAACATGGCACAGAGAGAAAGAGCAGCCACTGAAACAGGCTGAGGATGCAGGTGGGATCTCTATGAGGCACACGGCCAAAGATGGAAGAAGGAAAGCCTCTAGAGAAGCAGTGGTTAGACGACTGTGGGCGGTGGTTTACCTAGTGTAAGGGTAAATGGTCAAATAATATTTAGAAAGTTATAGACTATAAGATTTGTCCTAATTCAAATGTATTATTGTAGCTTAAAACATAAACATAAATATTATTGTTTAAAATTCCAACCAAATCATTTGACCTTTTATGTACTTTAATACAAAAAAAAAAAAAAAAGTAATGTAAAAGCTAATTGTATAAAGATTTCTCTACTATACAGGTTTGTCTCTTGTTAAAACCACACACATTGCTTTTTTCTCCTCTGGCAAACCAATGTACACAGGGAAAACACTTTTTCTTTGTCAAAAACAAAACAGTCCAGACTAGGGATTGAACCCAAGACCCTGTTTTCTTTGAGGCAGTGGTGCCTCGGTGCTGCCATGTTTTTCTTGCAATGTCATGGTCCATTATCGAAAGTGCTTTAGCTCTAAGCATCCATCCTTTTGGATAGTTTATAGTTATGTTGTGTGTGTATTGTGTATTTTGTATTTGACTGAAAAACTGCTGCGTTACAGGAAGGAGACTATCTGGTTCGGACTCATCATGTCGAATATTGCGATGGGGGGATTCTGGACCCGGATGACACTTTGAGTGATCTGGTAGAAGACAGGGACAAGGTAAGAACTGATATAAATTTATGTTTTAACACAGCCCTGTTTTTTGCTCCAGAAAATACCAGGAAAAGTAATTTTCACAGATTACTTTGTATTTGATTATTCAGGTTCACATTTATATGGCCAACAACAACCACACATTTTCATTTGTGGAAATGCAGCTACGCACATGAAGTCTAAAGTGCTGTGTGTAAAATAGAAGCAGGTGTCTGTATTGAAGTTTGTGTGCGGCCCCCTGAGTATTGAGCTGCAGTGGCCTATAAGCTATTCTCTTGGACAGAATATTGCCTCACCAGCAAAATTCAAAGGCAAAGGTTTTAAGCTGCCTTTAGCGTTAGACACTGTCATTAGCAATTCACTTTTGGAGACTTTGGAAACTCAATCTCCCCTTTTCTTATTTTCCCCAAGAGCAATGTGTCCTTTTTTCATTTCCCTGCTACAACACTCATTTTTATTACTTATACGGTCCGTAGGAATGTGATAGATGGCCTACATTAAGAGCCTCTTGAACGACGGCTGAAGACCTTTAGTGGATCCTCTGCCTTTTTTAGTGGCTACGCACATGAAAGCAGTGTCAACATGTTTTAATGAGCCTGTGCCAACTAAATTTTTTATTTAGCCTGAACAAGTTGAAAAACCTACAGGCTAAAAAATGTAATGTACAGTGTGTTTCCTCGTCCTACTCTTACACTGCGTGCCCTTAAGGAGATATGAATACTGCAGGATTTGTTGGAACTAATTAAGAACAAAGTTGCAATAGTTGCCAATTTCCCGACGGCCTGTGAAAGCTCAGAAAAGCAGATCATTTGGTCCGTGACCCACCTCAAACATTGTCCATCTTCAAATAATCCACTTCTGTAAAAGAGGAAGAGGAAGAGAACTTCATAAAACTGATGGCAAACTAGATTTGGACAAGAGCCCAAACGTTAGATCAAGGTCAAATTAGACAAAATACAGTTGTAGATGCCAATCAATAAAACTATTCAGCATCTGGTTTTAACAATTCTTTGTTTTAATTCTGTATTTTAATTACTTCTTATCATAGACATGTTTAAAATTGAGGAAATAGTTAATAGGTAAAAAGTAATGTTAAAGTTCCATCAATGGATCTTTTTTCTTTCTTCTTTTTTTTTTTTTTTTAAGATGATAAATTTGCCAAATTTAATGCCCTGAAATCTGCCTCTCTTTGTGATGATGGGATGTTGTCTACAATATATACATTTTTTAATGCTTTATTTTATTTACTTGTTTTAACAAGTGAATGTTTGTGTATGTCCTATATTCTGGTGCAGTTTAGCAAATTTCACCATTACATTTCTATCACGAATCCTTACTGTACAAATCTCTTCCCCTGTGACATATGAGATAACCTCACTCTGTGCTTTATGGTGGGTGGTGTAGTGGGGGTGGGGAAATGACACACTAAGTAAAAACCCAGGGGCCATATGACTTTGTAACAACAGCAATAACCGAGTCAGGAGACCAACTACTGACCTGGGGGATTACTATTATGAGAGCTGGTTGCCATGGTTTTGTAAAGATCCATCCAGCTTTAACTGACCCAATCCAACTTGGTCTTTGCCACTGTGAACTTAGCTGTGACAGTCTCAGTTCTAGTCATCGGACAAGGCAAGTTTAATATTATTTACCAAATTAGGCCTTGTTATTGCACAACAACAACAACAACAACAACAACACATTTTTTTGGTGTTGCTGATGCAGCTGTGTTTGGTGAAAACACAATACAAAGCTCACACACTCTGCATTACACATTTAAATTAAAAGCTATAAAAGAAAGTGCTGCAAAAAGCTGCACTTATTGTATGAACCCTATGCAGAAAAAGGAGGAGATACAGAAATAAACTGCACAATGATACCAGCAGAGATTGCATATAAACTGGAAGTGTGAAATATTCATTGGATTCTGGGGCGAGACTCTTGGAGTATTACTGAGCCGAGATGAATAAATGGCTCCTAATCCCAGATGAGTGTTTCACTCTAGGCATCCTTACACTGGCTGACTTTGGGTTTTGAACCTTAAAGAAAAAAGAAGCCTTTGACGCCTATTCAAGAGGTCAAACTTCTCCTTTTAGAAGTCAACAGTGGAAATAGGTTTATTTGGATTATGCATCTGATGTGGGCTGGATTGTTTTATAAGGTGATATCGAGTAGCAGTGACTTATGGTAATGCATTTATCTCCGTGTAGGAGCTGTGGAGAGCTGTGTGAATAGGCTCTAAAATCTACATGTGCAAACATTTCTGAAAGTTTTGATGATGACGTCTGTAAAAATCTTTTCAAAAGTATAAAATGTGTTTGTTTTTATGACTTAGTTTTAGGAAAAGGTATTTTAAGAACTAACCTTGTATACTCTGAAGATGTAGGCTCCTCAAATCTTTCTGTCTCGTCATGTTAACCCCAAACAGGCTCCGAGATGGTTGATGATGATAAAGTAATTTTTAATTTTGTACAGAATTTTACACTAGAACCTTTCTTCACACCTGCTTCTAACCTATACATTTCCCATAATTGCCATAATCTGGATGAATAAGAGCCACTAATTCTAATATTGATGTTGATGTCTGTATTTTTTGGTCTCTTTGGCAACAGCATGTGAACAGCTATGAGCTGCTGGGACATGCTATAATTTATAAACAAAGCCAGTAGAAAAAGGACTGGGGGTAATTCCCGTAAATCTCCATGTGTTCCTCAAAAGGAAACACGAGTGTACTGCTCCTCCAGCAGTGCTCAGTTTTGTCCTCTCTGGGCAGATGTAGAAAAAGGAACTAAAATGACCCTTTTTTTTTTGATTCTATGAAGCTTAACATATGTATTTTACCAAGATATACAATTGCCAAGAGTGTTTGACAGATATTTAGTTATGTTTAACATTTTACACAATGCAACCTTGTACATATTAAACATTGTAAAAATATATTTTTTTATAATGTTGCTCATTCTTGATCAGCATGTTGCTATTTTCCAACTGCAGCAGGTGATGTATATGGTGCTGAAGAACTTTGTTTTCTGTGCTTGGTGTGCAGGCTTACCTTCAGACGACCACCCCTACCCCACACACCCACAGTTTTTCCCATTACCCTAATGTCTCCCTCGCACACTGTTTTTCAAGCCCACTCACAGATTTATGCCAAAGAAAATGAAAAGTAAGCAGGAAATATGGATCCCCATCAGCATTTTCTCTGTAGCTGGAAGTGTAATTCCTAATGTATTTTTCCCGTCTTGTGGGTGTTGCAGAAACAGCCTTATATATAGAGACCGGGGCTTGTTTGAAAGGTTAGCTGGTAATGGAGAAAAAAAGGGAGAAACACAGCCGTCTTGTATGATATTGATGTTTATCCAGGGACATAAACTATGAGCACACACACAATAGCACACAGCCCATGGTCCCCTTTGCACAAATCTCTGCCAAAGCATCAAACATGGTTTAGAGTTTATTTGCAGTCTTTATGTATGATACACCGTAAAAACTATTTAACAATTTGACAACTGTATTAACATTTTATTATCCGTCTATTGACGGCTTCTCAAATTAAGAAAATTCTTCTTAATGAATGATGATGACTATTATGACTATGACTATTACAGATCTATTTATATTTTTTGTAGAAAGTTAAAGTTTTTGCTTTAAACACTGTCAACCCTTTTTTAATTTTATGTTCTGTATCTTGTCCACAGTGTGACTTTCTTAACCACTCTCTCATTTTCCTGGTTGTTTTTATATGCCCTAGTCTTTCTTATTATTCCCTGTTCTCCTCAGTGTAGTTCTGTCATTTTGATGAACAAAATCTAAGCCAGTCCTAATGAGGCAATTATAACCAGTTGAAAGGGTTATTATACATATTGCAGTTGTGCCAGGCTCTGTATACTTTCATACACTATGATTTGTCACATGACACACACTGTAGCATTACCCAGAGGAGTCCTTAAAGAATGAATCAAAGAAAGATGAGGTGGGTTGGCTTTGGATTTACAGAAAGCTTTAGTGTTGTAGTAAAGGGACCTAAACCTAGACAAAGTCATAATTTAGAAAGACAAAAATAAATTTTGACCTAAAGTATGTACATATACATAGACCATTTATTACAATAAAAAATAAATAAAGGAAAGAGACACTGAGGCTTTGGTGAGAAAGGTACCCAAACCTGCACAGAGCAATTGACCGTATCTGGACACACTAATATATGTTTAGTGTTACTTAAGTGTTAAAATCATAGAAGCAGGCAACTGACAGGTATTTTCTGTGGGATTCCCAAGGTTAAGTGCAAGAACATGGATGACAAACTACACACAGCTGCGCACACACCCTTCTTTGCCGTCATGTTATACTCGCAGTTTTCTGTCGCCTTTGGCCCCTCGGCCCTCTGGGTGAAGTGGCTTCTGCTGAGAATAATATTGACCTTCCACTAAAGAAAGCAGCACAGCTTATTGCTTTCACTCTTTGAACCGGTTTCATTTACTGAATATTGTGCTGTGTAGGTGGGTGTGTTTATGCTCACACACTACGCAGACGATGCAGATGTTTAACTTTCTTTTGTTCTTCCTTTATGTTTTATCTGCGGGGTTTTGGTCTATAAACCTTTTCATGCTTTTGAAGCTGGAAAAAAAGCTTTTCACCCAATAGTAGGCTCTTTGATCAGGCTATAGCTTCTTTGGTAAAATCAGTTGATAGACATTTCAGTTAAACTCCAGTGGTTGTCGAAGTACATGCTTTAAAAAGTATTCAGGTGCACATGGTTAGCTGATCTATTAGCTTTAGGAGATATATGGTTTAATCTTGTGCAGTGATTTACTGTCCCTGTCAGTCGTTGTAATGAATACCTCCTGAGTTTTGATGAACTAATATGGGCTGTGGGATTGAAGATTGAAAAGGGATCTATAACGACAGGTATGACTTTGTGCATGTGTTTGAGGACATGCTCAACACCATTAAACTTAAAATAGTAAAAATAAAATAGTTTTACCTGGTTAAAGGGATTAGATAAAGTTTAGAGAATGCATTTAGTTAAGTTAATATGTACTTGCATGTGTTCCACTTGTCATGTTTCACATGATCACACGCACAGATGGGGAGAACACAAGTGTGGTACATTTAAAGAGGTTTGTAATGTTCCATTAGTTTGATTGCTTACAACTCGTCACACTTGATGAGTAGAGACCGTAAAACCAGAATAGAACAAAGCTCAATTAAATTGTAGTTTTAATGCTTTCATTTAATGCTTGCATTTTATTATTGAGCATTTACAATAGCCATTTGTGATAAAAGTGATGTAAGGATATCATTTAGGCAGTGATACAGGGAGTGGAAATGCACACAGGCATGAAACCACACAGCGTCCCTCACACTCTGTGGAAGCAGTGGTGTGGAATAATGGACAAGGCAATGGAGAAGTGGGCAGATTTTATCATTCACACTCTCTTAACCACCAGCCATCTGCTAAGTGCATGCATTCTTGTCATTGTTTCTGCATTGTGTCGGTGCATACACATGCATATGGATCTGATGGATTCATCAGGCTGGTTTTTGCCAGCGCCTGAACACTTATAACAAACTGTTTCCAAGAGTTTGTCATAACTGCTGCTAATAAGAAAAACTGCAAAAACAAAGTACAATTAATTGATTTATTAATTCAAGAGGGTTTTATGGAACACAGTGGATCTGATACTTAGCAGTGATGGTTTAGGGGCGTCATGCAAATGCAAAAGTCATTTCTCTGTATTGCACAAGTACTACTGGGACTGGGGATTGCTGTACTGATAATTAGCTCACCATATTAAAACATTACATAACAATAACACATTTGTTATCCCAACAGAGCTTCAAATCAAGGATACGCAACCATTTTGAGTAACGTGTGTTTACTGGGGCTATGAATGAATAGCCCCACATTTTGAATATGATTGATGACATACTGTAGGCACTGGCCCTTTTTTAACAATGATACTACTACTGTATTCAAACATTATTCTAAAAGTAATGATAGAAGCCTACATCTTGAATGTTTCCAATTAACAGAAGGTTTCTGTAAAGGTCATCCAGACTCTACTCATCATTACTTCCATTTTTTTGTGAAGTGGTTGCTTATTATGACAGTATAAAGAATAAAAACATGGAGAACTTGACATAATGAACTTAAATACTCCTTGTCACCTTCACCTCCAGCGCTACTCTTTTCTTCTGCAGCGAACAGTTATAGTCTTTCTACTTCTACTGCCTTTCATCCTGTCAACTTTTTGTCCCCACTGCCCCCCTTTTGCACTTACCTTTGGCCTAATTAACATCACCTGCCAATCTTCAAATAATGTACCTTTTTATACCTATAGCACATTTTTTCAGCTAAATTGACTTGAGCTTTTCTTTAGCAATCACAGTAAAGTCAGTCTATTAGGGCTATTTAACCATCAGTGCTTACATTCAAGCTTTTTTAAATAACTTTATTATTCTAGGTTTTTTTGTCTTGTTGAAATGATTGGGAAATGCAGCAGTAAGATAATTCCTGTTGGACATATTGATCAACAGCTTGGTGCAATTGGTTTCAAGTATTATATCCTCCTTCCCCATTATTCAATGTTTATCTACACTATTGGCTTGACTTTCTAAAGCTTTGCGTGTTTAATTTTTTTTCTTTTAAAACCCCACCTGCTGTTAGAGATCTTAGGTGATCAGGACATGTGTGTCTGCAAATATTTCCCAAAAATACAACAAAAACAAGAGAATGTGGTTTGACTACTCAGTATATTACACACACAGTATTTTAATACCGACATGTTTGTCATAATAATTGGCTAAATAAGTACCGTTTTCAATGGGACCCAATGCAAAAGTTTAGTGTCATCAGTTGAGGTAAGTTAATTTCTTATCCCCAAAAAGTCACATTTTAAATAATATATTGTCCTCTAATAAAGCAATATAAGTGAGTGCTGTTGATTTAAAAATGCACATTAAATAGTTGCACCTAGCAGTGATTTTAAGCCATCCCCTTCCATATACTAGGAGAAGACCTATCTTCTATAATGAATTGACCCCTTATTCTCCACCTACTCTCCTTCATTTATCAGCTCTTATCCCCTTTCACCATATTTCCCCTAATTTAATGAATGTAACCCTTTTTGTATCACGCTGTAGTTTATGTAGATCTGTGTGTACTTCATTTGTCAGAAGCACCTCTCTTGATATATATGCTGACCCTTCGCCAGCGACCAGTGGGGTTAATTGCTGTTTGCGAGAGAAGTACTGCAGTATGGGCGGGACGATAAGACGGCATTAAGCGAAGGAGACAAATTGACGAAGGAGGTGAGATGGGGTGCAAGACAAAAAGGGGTTAATTGCCAGAGTGAATGAAATGTACGAGGGAGAGTCACTCGTAATTAAAGAATTGTAGAAGGGACAGTGAAATAAAGACAAATGTGGGGTTAATGGTTATGATGTGCGACACAAGCACAAGGTGACAGCATGAGGCAGCCTACTATCAGAACACTGTGGACATTAAAAGTGACGGAAAACGCGTTCATAGATTGATTGAAATAAGGCAGAGAGACAGGCAAATGGGGTTAAAGTGAAAGGGTTAGATCCGAGCGCGATAAACGACGACGCCTTTCAGTCTTCCTAGACCTGCGTTCATAATTAAGGGAACACTCACACACCTGGGGCCTACCCAGACGAGATGGATACACACCACATCACCCAAATGTGTGTGCGCATTTAATTGGCAGAGTTATGAAGTCCACCTCTGTATGGGTTCATTTTACTGATGAATTGTCTTAATGAAGTGCCTGAATGGGTTTTGTGAGGAATGGCTGTGGCTAGACTGGCACTCAAAGGAAAAATAAACTAAACAACAATAATGCAAAGTGATTAAGCAGTACAGTCTCACGACAGTGGGTCTGCTTTGACCAATGTAACGAAAAGCCTTACTGAAAACAAAGAAAGTCGTAACCATTTAAGTGTACCAGTGTTATTAATGATATATTTGGACATTTTGTCCAGTTGAGAAAAAATAGAAAAGGAAGAAATTATAGGCTCTTAAAGCAATAGTGATGTCTGAACATATTGTCTGATTTAAGTAAACAAATATGTCTCATTGTTAAGCACATCCACTTAGGCTTTATTTCAATATTTTTTCAACTTTAAGGAACCTATGGTTGTTGGGGTAAAAAAAAAAAACTGAGTTGGAGCAAAACAAACCCATGCCAGGTTGTGGATACACATGCGTTACTAGATACAGTTTAGGCAGTGGTAGAGTGTTTCCCACTGCACTCTTTAGTTGATGACTTGACTATTGCCTTGTGTAATGATCTACTGCCTGTAATATCAGCATGTGTAATGCATTAACCGTATTACCTTTTATATGGGGGTGTGTTTGTGTTGAAGCCTCAATCAGTGATTAAGTGATTAAAAATCTGAAATAATGTGTAGCTCTGACAGAAGTGACCACCAGCAGTGGGAAACACGGCTGGTTTTCGCATCTCAGCAAGCCAGGTGTTTATTGCTTATGTGAGTCACCCTTCAAAAACCACAATAGCTTTTTCATAAAAACTTTTAGTGAATGGGCTTCATTTATTGTCCTACTGGCAGTACTTGTTTTGTTAAACTTTGCAATGATTTTTAGCAAATTCTTTCGAAACATTTAGCAATTCTTCTTGTTGTTATTAGATGGTAATAGCCTCAGAACAAATGTAGCAGGGCCCCTTTAGTACACATCATTTAATGTTGAAATGGATTTGATTCATGGTCATGTAAGTAGGTGATATAATCTTTAAGAAGCTAATGTAATCACTCCATGTTGGCTATAAGCGCTCTCCTTCACCTCAATCATACAGATGTTAAAAGAACCACCCCTCATATCAACCTCTTGAACGGAAAAGCTGTGTGTGTGGCCTGTGTGTGAGTTCAGAAGGAAGATTTATCAGAGTCTGTCATCATTACACACACACACACTCAGACACACGCACAGAAAGTCCACAGATTTACATACGTTGAGTAATGTGAGGGTCTTGTACAGAGTGAACCTGTCCCTGGATGTGTGAGCGATGATAACAGGCTCATTTAATTGCCTAACCCCCCCTCCCCTCGACACACATTGCCCTGAGTAGGCGGCACATCATCGCTGTCATTCACCTTGAAGAGGTGGTGGGAAGACCGAGTGAAGGGAGTGGGAGAGACGGGAGAAAAAGAAATAGATTGCATGAGGCAATGAATTGTGTAAAGTCAAAACTGAAAGTATGGCTGTCATGTTTATTGCTTATTGCTATAAAAGTGTAGTTTTTTTAAAGGAAGGAAAGGAAAGCATTTTAATGAGGCAAAAGAACTATGAGCTACTGTCAGCTGTAAACAGTGTGCTATAGTGTTGAGAAAATTCACATAAGGAAATCATTTTACTTTATCATTCTTGCATTTGTTGCTCTTTAAGGTTTTTTCAACTATTTTTTCTAATTAAGTTTATATTATTTTGGTCTGTCCATTAGTGGTGTAGTCAGGATTACAGAAATCAAGCACTAATATTGAGACAAAAAAAACAACATTTTTCGGGATCATAACTGACCAATACCGTTGCAGGACACAACCAAGACCAGTGGAAAACATTCTGGGAAACACTACAAGACTAGTTTTGTTAAGATGGGATCAAATTATACTATTCATCCAGTCAAAAAAAAGTGGACAATTAACCACTTGCAGTCTTGTTTGGTCCCCAAGACAATCTCAGACTTTTAATAGAGATATCAAGACCGGTCTTGGGTGCTACAACTTCCCTGTGTCCATATATACATTGATACAAATTTACTTTAAACCAGATTGGAGATATTAAACACTGAACTATATATTCTGTAGGGGCGGCAGTGGCTCAGTGGTAGAGCGGTCGTCTTTCAACCGGAAGGTAGTGGGTTCGATTCCTGCTCTCCCCACAGTTCATACTGTCGTTGTGTCCCTGGGCAAGACACTTAACCCACCTTGCCTCGTATGAATGTGTAAGAATGTTCAGTGAATGTATGTGGTGATGGTCGGAGAGGCCGTAGGCACAAGATGGCTGCCACGTCTCTGTCAGTCTGCCCCAGGGCAGCTGTGGCTACAGTTGTAGCTTACCATCACCAGTGTGACTGTGTATGAATGAATAATGGACGGCCTGTAAGCGCTTTGAGTCCTTTGGTCCCTCGGGAGAAAAGCGCAATATAAATCCAATCCATTATTATTATTGTAGTCTTTGACATTTAGTACTTGAATATTTCTTGCCATAATAATATAAAAAAAAAACACTTTTACCTGGGCTTCCATACAGCCCTGACCTTAGTCGATCCAGAAAGATTAAAGGCTATTTTTAAACAGTGCTTGTTTGAAATTGGCCTGATGGATAAAATGTCCAAGTGTGGTCCAAAAAGAGATAAGCTGTAAGAAGCCTTTCAACAACTTCCGTCTAATATCTTCCTATTGGACCAGTTAGAGAAAAGCTGCAATCCTTTTTTATTCTTACAAGCAGTAAATCATTCTACTGTTCATTTGCTAAGATAGTTCTCACAATATGTCTACATTTGTCTACTATCTAATCTGTCTGTCTGCATTTCATTGGTTGTATCAGCAGACACGTTGAACTGCTTCTGGTTAATCCTCCGAAGATGGCCGTCAAAATCCTGGCAGTCTGTGCTGTGCTTGTCTGAGAACATGTGTGTGTAAAACCTTATCAATCAATCAGATCCGACAGACGGCAAATCCCACTTCAAACGCTACTCAGACAGCCATTGTTATGTGGACAGCTAACTAAATGAGATAAGATGGTTGAGAGAAAGGAGAGGATGAAGGAGGGATGAAAAGGGTATCGGAGAAAGTCATGGTCTTGATGCATTTTATAATCACCAAGTCTTTACTACATCAGCATTAAGACAAAATGTTAATTTGATTATGTGATAAACTTCAAGTTATAAGTTGGAGGTCATATAGTTAAAAGTTAAAACTGTAACTCTTCTTTAGTAAGTGACTGGCTTCTTTTGTCCTGAGAGTGTGTCCTAAATGAGCTGGTGACCCTGCTGTACGTAATATTATATTGTGTCTATATTTGGGCTGCAAAGTTTGTGGAAAACATGGAGTATGAGAGGTATACCTACAAACTAGTCACTTTATTAAATTTCTTTGTGAGGCGGGGCATTGTCTTTTTCCTGGCGGAGAGTGTGGCTTAAAGGCTGATTTATGCTTCTGCGTAGGGGGTACGCCGTAGTGTACGCCGTAGGCTACGCACGTAGGTGACGCCGTCGTGAGCATTTATACCTCTGCGTATGTCTGTTTTGCTCTGCAGTACACCGCCGAAACGCTAGTTGACGCGAGCGGGTTCCACTGTGTTTGAAACGACATTTCAGTCACCCCACGGAAGTGTTTTTTTTTTTTAATATATTTTTTTCACCCCACGGAATTGTGCCAAGGCAAAACAACATTGTGTGTCGTGGTCAACCTGGTGTGTAACTTGTATTGGTGTAAAATATAATGCACCAATAAATGACATGAGGGATATTTTATTTTTTTTAAGTTTGTACTATACATACAAATGGTGGAACTATGTATAAGATAATGCACCATGTAAAGGTGCAATGGTCTATAATTGTTTACATTAAATAGATGCAAAAGAGCAAACTATACAAATAAATTAACTTTAAGATCTTAATGTACTGTAACCTTAACCATAAAATATACATACAGCAGGAACAAACATAATTGGTTCAAACTATAAACACAAATTGTTTGATGCAAAAGATAGCAAAAAAAACAGGTGCAATGGTCTTAAATTGTAAATTAAAAACAGATGCAAAAGAGCAAACACAGACACATGTGCAACTATTAGTTAATGTTTATTTGCAATAACCTTCACACATTTTTTGAAACAGCAGTATTTTTTTTTTAATAAAAAATGTAAACCATATACAAATATGGGCATGACAGTGCAATGTATTAATGTGCAATGATCTACAATTATTATCAAAAATAGATGTAAAACAGAAACTTCACAAATGAATGAAACTACAGTATAACCTTCATGAATTGGTGTGAACAGACAATAAATAAAAAAGCTGAAGTGCAAACTATATACCAAAAAATAACTAAAAAATCAAAAGTGCAAACTGCAGATACAGTGCATTTCCATATGCATTGCCTGCACTCTGTGGTCCTCCGCAGCATATCTGCAACAGTTTGTCCAAACCTGTCGCTCTCATCATTGCCTTGACACAGTCTCTGTTGAGCTCCACCCGCCGTTCCTCCAACCGAGCAACCTGCACTTGGACCCAGTCATCTTTTTCTTTTCTCTTTCTTTTTTGTGCCATACTTGGACTGTGGGACAGAAGAGATGGCTGCGGGGACAGAAGAGATGACTGCGGGGACAGAAGAGATGACTGCGGGGACAGAAGAGATGACTGGTGATGGGGGCTGGTGGTAGCCTGGTTCTACCAGACTCTCGTACATTTCATTTGTACAGAGAGTCTGGCCTCGCTCCATTGACAAGCGTTTACTTCCTTGTATGCGGGAACTCTGTTGAAGTTTAAAACTATTGGATCTGCCCAGAGTCACTCAGGATCTGCCATAGCCAATCGCTAACGTGTGGTCGTGACATATGTCATGCGCCGAAACCGACCGGAAACAACAAGTCACTCCCTCTGTTCGCTGATTGGTCCTACAAAAAATTGATTTCTGGAAACCTAAGAATATACAGCGATCCCAGACTAAGTACTAAAGCGAAATGAAATTGAGCGGAAGTACGTAGGAGGGCGGAGCCAGGCTAGGCTGGTGGTGTCACATTCGATAAACCAGTGGAGTTTGAGCTGGTATCAGTCCCATCCTGTGAATATGAAAAAAATAGCAAATAGTATAAGTTATACATAAAAGATGATGCATTCATTGTTAAATCATAGATAGAGCTATAATAACAGCATATTCATACATTGCAAATGCTAAATTGTTGCATTTGTATTTTCTGTAAGCCAAATAAAATTACAATCTATTATATTACATAAATACAACCCATTACATGTAATTACAACCTATTACACATGCTTTTGGACTCACGGTTATATTATTTTTGCAAAAAAAATACCCATGTGGTAGCATTGCTAGTTAAGTAAGCTAACCGAAACACAATAGAGGTTCATAAAAGGACGTGCATTATTTACCTTATCGTCAAAGTTTGACTCCGTAAGCCGATGTTTGACATGAGGTGCAGCCAAGATAGGAATATATAAAACGCTGGGATTGTTTTTCCTCCTGGATCCCGCTCCTTGAGGCAAGTTTTTACGGAGACGAACGCATTTGTCTCGAGAGTTCTTCCATCTCTTCGCACTCCGCTACATCTAAACCCACGTTGGATATGGCTGTATTTCCTCACTTCTTCAATTTATCGCCGTAACTTAGTCCATTTCCATGTTGGCTCTTCACTGAATTTCGAATTTAAAAATGGCGGGCGGTCCAGAGAGCAGAAGACCATTCCGAAATGCGTAGGAGGAAGCGTGATACTATCCAAGCCGACCAATCACAGATCTTACGGTCCGGCGTCGTGGCGACGCCAGAGTTACATTTTGGAGGAGGTGCGCGTCAGGCTACGGCGTAGGGTACGGCGTAGGGTACACGTCACTGCGTATGCTACGCCGTAGCTTCGACGCGCACCCTACGCAGAAGCATAAATCAGCCTTAAGAGTGGTGACGTTCACAAACAAACCATATTAAAATATTGTTTTTATTTTTCACACATTTGCACACATAAGTTCCTCCTTTGCTTCTCCACTGAGTGAGACGGACAACCTTAGGGCTGGGCAGGTCATTTTAACAGTAGACAGCTGTCTGTGCAGTGTGTGTTGCCATGTTATGGCCCAATATTTGTGCCACTAGAAACGGAATATGTTGTATCTTAACATTGTATCTTAATATTTGAATCTGAAGTGCTCAAAGTGAATCTAAATTGCTCAAGTTGAATGATTGGGTTTTAAAAACTGAATTTAAAAAACGTAATTTGAAACCAAATTAATTGGTTTGTAAAAGAAATGCAGTAAATTGAAAATAAATGTATCTTCTGAAATTGAATTAATTTGCTTTTCCCGATTTAAAAATTCAGTTCTCTAATACCTTCAGTTTCAGTTCTACAATTCAATTTCAGTTCTAAATTTCAGTTTTCTGAGCCGCACAACCTCTCTTTTGGAAAGAACATTAGATATTGAGCCCAGATTTAGAGAACTGTGGTAATGTGACGTGTAGCTACCATTACCCTACATTAGGTGGACCATACCGGGGCGGGTGAATGTGCCCCACTCGATGTCACTGGAGCTGACTGGAGCGATGGGGATGGAGGAGTCTCTCTGTAAATACCACACCAAGAGCAACAGTAATGCAGCCACGTCACAATAAGGAGGAGAACAAGAGGTGCATCAGAAAATGCTTTGTGAACAAGCCCCTGTCCCCATACTGAGCTCCACTAAACCTGGTCTCGTCTGCCTGTGTAGTGGGAGCAGACTTTACGGCCAAGTTTTAGCGTAGCCGTTAGCTCCAACTTTTGATGTAGCTACAAATCTAACATGTGAAGTATCACTGTTTTAAAAGGACCTGTGAACTGATCGTCCTGGTGGGTCTCTCAGTAAAGACCTGAAAAGTACAGCGCCCCACCAAAGTGTAGCTCTTTGGTTCGGAACCGTGGGCGGAAAAAACGCGTTGGGAGAAAGTTAAGACTTCTGGACCAAATGCAGGAGGCACAGCCAATTAAACACATGAAGAAGAAAGAGCCGAAGAAGTAAACAGGGTCAACAGATATCAGTCGGGTTTTAAAACACATAAAACGCATAGATTGTTGTTTTTTGTTTTGTATGGCTCTATTTTTATCGCTACACTACGGCAGATGCCTCCTGTGAAGCCGTCTGTTTCCTAATGAGTGTAATTTAAATAATGTTTAAAAACGTTCATTGGAAGTTTCAGCTGTTTGTTTATTTTATTAATAGTAACATGTCGACCCTACTCCTGGCAGATTATTTTATATCTCCCGTTCAGCTGCAAAATGAGCTGCCACAAATACCACTGTGTAAGACAGTTTATGTCTTTTAACAAGTACTCTAATTTACACTGTTAAATCATGGGTTAAAAATATTCCTGACGTTATTATTAAAATATAAAATAGACCAACAAAAGCAAGGATCCAAATAGTTTACATTCTACTTTGCTAACGAACCCTAAATGGCTTTAATTCCCTTTCACCATCTGCTCAGTGGTTTCCAACTTTGACAAACTTCCTCAGTTTGTGCACATTTGGTTAATTTCGCTCTTCCTTCCTTGTGGGCGGAGCTTGTGGGTAATAGCGCTTGTGGGTAATAGCGGTGTTTTTTAAAGGCGCTTTGGTGACTCATTGAGAATTTGGCCAGTGCTGAAAGTGTCCATCTGTGCCACTGTGCGTCTCCATAATGCACTTCCATATGGCCCAGTGTGTTCCACAAACAGCCGGAGGGGGCTTGTGGTAGATGCACTTCCTCATGTACCAGCGTAATGATCGTATAAGTACATACACATCCGTGCCTTTACACACTAATAATATGGATGGAGACAACTACACGCACCATCTGCACGAACAAGGAAACAGAAGTTGGCTTTATATTTTGGCTTGGCGACAGACACTGAACTTCTGTCATGGTAAAGTTCATAAAGTCACTAAACAGTCGAACTGCTGCAGCTCACGTAGGCTGTTGCTATTGTTGGGTTTCTATATTTTGGGATTTTTTTGACTGTATCATATCTTAGTATATTCATTTTAGCTTTTCTCAGCTGCCATTTCTGTACCCATTTTTTCTAATATTATAAGCAGGGCACAGTCTACAAGATAACTGTGCCCTTTCTTTCTGTTTCAGGCAGACTTTAGCCTCCCATTCAGCGTCTCTCCCGGTCTGTCCTTTCCTCATAGCCTTGCTGTCACACATTTATCTTGTGTCTGTCTTGTCTGAATTTCTTCTGCCTGGCTGGGACTGGGGATCAATAGAGGCTCTACACAAATGCACACAAAGACTGCTGAGCTGGTAAATTTCATTCATCCATATTCTTAATACGGAGACAACACTTTCCTGATTATGGATTACTGTGGCAGTGGATTGATTACAGTAGAGAGGTCACGCTTGGCGATGACTGCATTTGGATCTGACTCTTTCTTTCACTTCTTTCTTCTTAAAGTGGCTTTTATAATGTAATATAATAAATTTTTACTGTTTTCCAATAGTGTAGAGACGGAGATCGAGTGGGGTTTGGGGCGAGACATACACTTGGAAGTAAATGTAAAGTAACAAAACTGTGAGATTAACGCAATTGAGATTGAGAGAGTGTATCAGTTTCATGTGCTAATCGATAAGCTCTTTGTTGCTTTGTGGGTGTATCCAATAGAACAAAGTGCTGGAACAAGATGATTTACATCAGCTGAGTTGTAAGAAACTGCTTCAACTGGCATCAGCAGACGGTGAAGGGGAGAGAAAGACTAAGCATATACATTCGCTTGAAATGTGTATTTTTCATCCCAAAATTGAACATGCCATTTGATTTAAATGAGTTGACAGCACAAATTGTGTCTTTTCTGGTCTTGTCCACCAGCTTATATATGGTATGTCACAGTATTTGTTGGTTTCATACCTTGATTTTTTTGTGACATCTACTAAAGCTTGAAACCAGTTATTGCCCCATGTCTAATCTGGACACTACTTTTTTTTCTCTCAAGACATGATGTTGTTAAGTGACATCTCTGATCTAAGCATTATAAAAAGACCCAGGCACAGAGACAGGTTAATAGGAAACAATGGTCGAGAAAGGACTTGAGCAGAACAGAGGAAGAGAAAAACACAGGAAGCGAAGAAAAAGGGGTAAAGTGAAGCCAGAGGGTAAAATGTGGCTAAGCAGGAATATTTGCTGATGAAAGATGAAAAAAGCTACCTATATCCTTGCATAGAGAAGTGACCTGCCTGAGGCGCCATTCAAATTCTCTTTGAGATCTACTAAACTGTTTTATGGGCATCACAAAGATATATGTAAGGCTGTTAAGGATATCTTTTATTGCATGAAACTGCTCCGTGAGATAAGGCTATAGCTGTGTTTCATGTCTGTGTGGACGACCTTATGGCGTGACATTAACAAACCTGCACTGACTCCTTTTTATAGAGGCACTACAAAGAGCTGCTTCAAAATTATGTCATAACACATAAAACTGGCTACGTTTTCATTTTGGCATTACATCAACAGGGCTACTGAGAGATGACGACATTTAGCAAGGCTTACTCACCCTGTAAAACAAAAAGATACTGTAAGTAATACATGCTAAATTTCTGAAAGTTCAGGATTTTTGAGTTTAGAGACAAGCTACAGCTGCAGATTATATTAATAAAGCAGTGTTATAAATGCATTATTCACTTGAGTGAGATGTTATATGTTAAAGAAAGTGACACTGCAGCAGACACTGGGGCTCGGGCTTTGGAGAGAGGTGGAGGTGGTCTGATGCCTAAACTAAATGCAGTTTCCATTTTGTGGCCCTAGGGGGTGCTGTCAGTCTGTCCTCTGCCTCTTTGAGTGTTTGTCTATTTGTCCCACTGATGCATATCTTTTTCATATATCCTTCTTGAAGTCGAGTTTACAATTGCTGGAACAGATAAGTTCTTTAATGTATGAAAAAAGCAGAACTATCTCAGCACAGCTTGCATTTGTTTGATGGTAGCACATTATTGATCCCCTTCACACTGATCAATCCACCCTAATCAACCTGATTAATAGGAATATGAAAGTTTAAGCTGTGCACACTTATGGGTTGTAATGGACTGAACAGCTATTGATTACGCTTTCTCATTTTAATATAAATAAAATTATAGTGTATGCACGCAAACACTTAATTTTGCTGGATAGAAAGCCGACCTAACAGTCAATCCAACCAATTAATGGCAGCTAAATAAAGACTAAACCTGCAAATATTCATGAAGAGAAACCTTTTCTATCATTTTATGTTTGAGACGGTCAAGGTGGTTGGCAGCTGATTGAAAGGTTAGATCTTGTACATAATGACAAACCATTCCATCATTGAGGAAGTACAGATTGATTTATTGAAATTCAGACATGAGTACCTGATTGAGATTTGGGGTTGTTTTAAAGTGTGTACATGGCAAATTTCACCATAAACACACAATGGATTACCTAAGGCCAGAGTTCCATGTGTCCTTTAAATAAAGGTTTTTCAGCCAGGGAATTGACCGAGATGGATATTTTTCTCAAAATTGTAATTGCATTTTAGCCCCCCGTTTTTAAGACCGTTTCTGTAAACGCGACTGGCTTTAGAGAAACAATGCAACACTTTAAGTTTGACATTTGACCTTTTGAGGCTGCTGTAGTTTGCGGAAAAGAAAAAAGATGGTTTAGATGTAAACTATATGGCCATTAATGTGAAAATAGTGTCCTGATTTTTCAAGAGAAAGTCTTGAAATAGTTTTTAAAATTGCTCCAAGTGCTCCAAAGTGCCCAAAAACAAATAATAAATATAGTTTGAATGGATAAGCATCAACTTCCATTATATGTAAATCTAATAGAACTAACCTTTTTTTTTGCTGGATTTATTTTATTTGGTTACCTTTTTTGTCAGTTTTTTGTTTTTAGTAATGGTACATTGCTATTCCTTGGTATATGTAAATCTGCACTATATCAACTGCTGCTGAAATAATCTTTGGGACTTTCTTGGATTCTCCTAAAGAGAGCTGTGTGAACTTTAAATATCAAAGCTTTCAGAAGGTTATACCACATTAGCAAAAAAGACAGGCATTTATGAGAAGAGCCACTCCACTAGGTCTGAACAAAAACAGAAAAATCTGTTGCAGGTATTGACTGAACTGTGTGAGGAGTGAGAAAATTGACAGAATTTCACTCGGCTGAAAATGGACACATTACTGCAACAGCACTTGACATAGTGACTCTCCAAGACGGCCTCGAGTTACAGGTTGGCTTCTTTTCACTCCACTCTGACAACTACAGGCTTTTTACAGCGCAGCACATCTGTCAGAGCCTTCATTATTACCATTATAAATCTGTGAGCACGTGTCACACTTCTTCTCTGGCCATTTGTCTTCTTTTTGGGCTTTTCACAGTTTCACCTCCTGTCTCTCTGAATACTCACCCACTCAGTCTACTGTGTCATTTTGTTTGGCATGATGTCTGTGAGTCTTGTGACATTACAATTGAGCACAAGTTCTCCTGTCTTTATTTTGGCTGTGCCATTTCTCTGTCCATCTCAGCTCTGCCAGTTTCGATCTACAGAAAGCTACTTTAGAAGCCTGGTGTGTGTTTGTGTGTGTGTGTTATTTTTTTTCCATTTTTACATCTCTTTCCTGCCAAATCTTAGTCTTCAGATTCATAATTAAAAAACTTAACTGATTCCTCAGAGGAATTTAAAATCAGTGAAATGGTTTTCTTTACAATAATAATAAGGTTTGCACCAAAAATAAAAGATCATACCGCAGAGACAAGTGATTGAGCTGCAAGCTGTTATGATAATAAATGTGCCAAGAAGTCATGCTTTGAATGCAAAAATAACTGGCCACTCAAATTTTTAAATTAAAAAGTCAGTGGCTCAGTTGTGGTTGATGGAAGTTAGCCTAGAGGCCTTCATTTCAACATATATTGAATATAACTTTTGTTACTATGACCAAGTGGAAACTCTAATATTATTTTCATTATTACATGTTTTCTTCATTCATCTATAATAATAATTTTCCACAGTCTGAGGTTTTAATGTGAGGTGTATAGCTTTTATAGCAGTGGAGTCAAAGCTAGTCTAGTTCATCTTTTTAATACAGTGCATTGACCTTTGCCCTTTACTAGTATTATCATTTTTAAATGTGGAAAAATTCAAGTTTTAAATCTGGAAAACAATTTATTTAGATATTTTGATCTGATGTTTACCTTGAACAATCATCTGATAGCCCATACTAGATGGGGCCAGACGACATGACCCCATACCTTCCTTTCTCAATAATGACTTCTATATTGGCAACTCCACAGAAACAATTCCTGCTTGAAAATGTGTCTTCCCTGAAAGACACAAGCAGGAGGCTCAGTGTTGTTATATGATTGGTGATGGGGGCCGGGTGTGCGCACACTTATTGGCTTACATTTATTCTATTGGGACTACTTTAACATTCACAATTGCTATATATATTGAAACAGCTACTCACTCTCTAAGAAGTCTGGCAGTACCTCCTGAAAAGTTGGGGCTCAGCAATCTAGGATGTTCATGTGGTTTAGTATTATTGTAACTTACTTTTGTAAAGCGAGCCCTTTTTAAATTCATATGTATTCATAATTCATTCATTTTCAGAGGTCTACAATTTCCTCTCTCTTTGGACTTCTCCTTTGACAGACTGCAGGCATAAACCAAATGGCCATAACTGAGTGATTATGCAGCAGTCCCCAATATAGTGCATTAAAGAATCTATGAAAAAAGAGCCGACTCTGCACCTTGACTGTGGTCCAGCTTGTTGTCCAGATGCACTCCCAGTCTCAGGGCTTATACTTTGTAAAGTCAGCCGGGTAAAAACAACATAGTAGGCTGAAACAGTAAAATAATTGCGAGATAAATATAAGTGAATTAAAAGGAAAGCGCAAAAAGGAGTCAGCTTGCCAGAGTAACAGGAACAAAGATGGATAGAGTCAATGAGAAATATGTGTTAGACAGATGGAGGAGAGGAGTGTGACAGAACATGAATGTGTGAGGGCCGGAGGAGCATTGGTCGAGCTGAGGAGCTGGTGAGAGGGCGATCATTGTGTGAAACTGTGGGACTCAAATCTACCCTGTGGCTGGTGGAAATTTGCTGGAGAGAAAGTGGACTAAAAATGAGTGAGTTTTTATTAATGGATATGGATAACAACACTTCTATTTTGTTGGGCCATTCGAGCAGTCCATATACCAGTATCAGTATTCTGTGGTTGTCAGTATCTGAGCCACTAGTATTTGTTTTACCTTCTTAGTAGACATGGGTATGGATATGGTGGGATAACCTTGAGCAAAAATATCACCTTTTGATAGTACTTTCTGGCAGATTACATATATTTTTTTCATTTTCTGGTAAATTTGACAAAGACAAATATTTAGGTTGTTATAGTTAAATAAGAAGGTATGATAGTAAATACATGTACAATTGTACCAAATTAAGGAACTTAATCACTTCCTGGTCTTGTCTCGTCAGCCTCTTTTTTTAAATGTTTTTGTTACTATAACATTTTGAAAAATTTATCACATCATGCTTAGACCACGCTTGCAACATTCATTCATTCATTCATTCATTCATTCATTTTCTACCGCTTTGTCCCGTTAGGGGTAGCGGGTGACTGGAGCCTATCCCAGCAGCTTTGGGCCTGAGGCGGGGTACACCCTGGACAGTGGCCAGTTAGTCGCAGGGCTGACATTTAGAGACAGACAATGACAAACAATCATTCACTCTCACTTTCATTCACTAGGGACACTTTTTAGAGTTGCCGATTAACCTATACATGCATGTCTTTGGACGGTGGGAGGAAGCCGGAGTACCCGGAGAGAACCCACGGTAACACGTGGAGGACATACAGACTCCTCACAGAAAGACCGGAGACAGCCGAGAATATTTGAGTCGGCCGGGTTTTGAACTCACGACCTTCTTGCTGTGAGGCAGGAGTGCTAACCACTCTGCCACGTGCACCCTGCAACATTAAAAGAATTAAATTGATGCACTCGTAAATGGGTTTTTAGTGTGTTGTTTCCCAGTGTATGATAATCTGACTGAAGAGTCACCGGAAACCTCTGGCTTTACTGGCAATGTTCCTCTCTCCTCTTGGACACTAAAGACCTGTTACAAAAAAATATTCAGCCGCGGTGTAGAGGCCCCTAGAACAGTGTGTTGACAGACTCTGTGCTATGTTCGGGTTAAACGCACACTCAATAGACAGGGATTCCACTATATAACAGTGTTTAAGCTCATGGCTGATGGACACACGGAGAACAGAGTCACGAATGGAGGCAGCTGTTAGACATTAGACACACACTGTCACAGGATGCTGGGTTCCTTGGATGTCCTCTATGGTGTCCTCATCCACAAGGTGCATTTAAATATTATCCATTTTTCATAAGTAGGAATAATCCGGTGTGTACTAAATAAGCTAAATTGAAATATTCAACTGTATTTCTGTGTTTTCAGCTGATGGCAGTGTTTGAGGAGCATGAGGTCCAGCAGAGGAGGGGGACCAACACTAGTGTCAGTCCCAGCCCTGAGCTGTACCAGACAGAGCTCTCAGCCTTCCAGCCAATCGCAGGAGGAGAGATCGAAGTCACGTCCTCTGCCCTCAAGTCAAGTGAGTTATATATTTCACTCCCTCTTACCAGTGCTGCATTATTTCTGATAACAATGTATTTTAGACAAAAAGCAGCAGTAATTATACAGTTTTCCAGAATTAGTCACATATTCACATATTATTTTCAAAACATGTCTTTCCTCTAAAGCTCACAATGACATAACGCCTGTTTGTCTGTCTGCTGTAAAGTTTTATAGCTTGGTTTTTAATTATTTAATAATTAATTGTTTTGAATCGAGATTTTAAACTTGAAACATAAGTACAGTATGTATACATAGGTACATGTATATACGTTTGCAACATTTTGGCCATAAAAAAAAGCTAAACAAAGACTCCCAAAAAAGATAAAAGGAAGAAAGACAAGAAAGGAAGTGTGTGTTGTGTCAGCTGGCTTAACAGTCTGTTGATGTCAAGGTTCTGTTTTTTTTTTTTTTACCTGGGCATGACCGTTCTGAAACCCTTTATTTAACTCTTTCTGTTATTGTTTCTCTTTCTGCCCAGTCTTTTTGCCTGCTCATTTGCCAAATAAAAGTACATATGCACATGCTTTTACAATGAGGACAGTTGGCTGGTTCATTAAAATGATTAGACTTAGATAAAACCACATCAATAATCTCAAAAACCTTCTTCTAAACATGACATACTCTTGTACTTTTGACACTAAGGGTAGAAATGAGTCAAGCATCTTTTAAGACAGGAAGTTTAGGCTCTTTCAGCCTAGACTTCAGCCAGAGCAGGTTAGTCATATGTGACTGTCTTGAAATACTAGAGCAACCCAAAGTCTGGAGACCATCAGAGTTAGAGGGTAAGAATTTGGCCCATTGTGTATATATATATATATATATATATATATATATATATATATATATATATATATATATATATATATATATATATATATATACTGATAATATTTATCATATTTTTTATTCAGAGTTGTCTTTTTAGGGAAAACAGATTGTATTAAATAAAAGTCTTAGCTTGGTATAAAGCTATGTCAATTATATATTTGATTGCAATTTTTCTATAACACTTTTCTTTCTTTTTCAACGATGGTGCTTTTTGTGTTGACCCTTAACTTTTTAAGACCTACTTCTCTCCTCTATGTCATAAATGCATTTGCCTCCATCTGTGTTCGCTCCTTTCATTGCCTTTCTTAAAAGAGATGAATTGATTGGAGCTTTGACGTAATCCATATTCCCAGTCTTTCTTAAGAGCACCGAGGGTCCATTTTGTTGATGATCAATACACAACCCTACAAATATCATTTGGCATATGCTGTGAGTCGGGTCCCTTCTGCTTCTACCAGTGTCATTGTGTTCCCAATGGAGCTATTCAAGCTAATATGACAATGTCCATAATGTATATTTTACATGAACAGCCTTTAACATGGAGATTAGAAAGAGAATATTACCTCCAGTTTTTAATGTTTATTTGTAAAGCTTTTTAATGTTGACTTTCCTCTTTCATTTTCCCTGAGCTCCAGTTGTGGCAGAAGCAACAGAGTTCATCAATCAGTTTCAGTTAAATGATAATTTTATGCATTAAGCTGATGGGATGTGAAGAGAGAAGACACTTTCATATGTTACCTACTAGCACACACACACACACACAGACACACACATCACTCAGTTATTGGCCATTAGGACGCTTCAGCATCAGTGTTCTTACTTACGGCTCATGACTCCAAAACATTTAAAACGAAGACATTACGCTGAGAGAAAAACTTAATAAAAATACAGTATTTAATTTAACTTTTCATACACATTTTGATTTTATACTATGGGGAAAAAATCAATATTTCCATCCATCCATGTCCTTTTATCTATAATAACCACTAATAGAGCAAAGTGAATACTATTGATTACCATGAAGCCTGTCAATGCGTGAGATATGTTCACTAGGGATGAAACATTTTACCTTGTAGTTGGTGTTATGGAAAAGAATAAAAGAACGACTATACACGTTTGAATGACTTTGACAAGGGTTGCATAATATTTTATTGACGTCTGCCTAAGAGCATATCCAAAACTGCAGCTTTTGTAGGATGTTCATGGTCTGCAGTGGTCAGCAGCTACTGTGTGTTTTGTAAGAAAGGAAAAGGTGAACTGGTGATGGTTATCTGTAGGATGTGATGGCCAAACAAATCTGATCTATGAGAGCCTAACCTCACAGCTTGAGGAATTAAAGACTCTGCTGCTAACATCTCGGAGCCAGATCCCACAGCTTCGAAGTCTGGTGGAAAATTATATTACAGCTGCTCTATTTGACAGATATATTTACACTAACAGAGCGTCTGATCCAACCAAATAAGTTGAACCAATATGACCAGGCCCTATACATTTTACAATTTTGGTCCTTAATATTTTGATATACCCCCATTTATTTGATATAAATGCAGTTATATATACAGAACCGTATGGGGTATGGTTCTGCAGATGTCTTTTTAGATGTTAAAAGTAAGTAAGCGACTTGTAACTGAGTTGTGTTTGTGTGTTTTTTACAGACACCCCCCTGCTGGTGAGGAGCAGCAGTGACTCAGCCCTCAGCCCTCAGTCCGCTGAGACCGAGTCCTCGCTCACTGAAGACACCACTCCGATGGTAAGACCACAAAGTCCACAGACTACAGAACACATTTTAAACAGCTAGAGCAGTCAGTGTTCATTTCTAAGCATTTTATTGTGGGATAATATTTAAAAACTGACTCAAATCAATGGTTTAATATACCAGCTGTTGTATTTGCACTCATTAGCGATGCCAAGTATAAAATATTTGTTTATACAAATATGTCAAGTTAATTATACTCAACTGTTTTTATTGCTAATACAGTATTCTCTAGTTACGAATGTTGCTGTTTCTTCATGCATCAACAAACAGTGCCTCTAAAAGTCTACCCTCTAGTAATATCTGTTTATTTGTGGGACGTGTCTTGTTTTAGCTCATTTATTTTTTTTTTTTAGGGAACGTATTGTTTCATAATCTCCCCTAAACAAGATTTATACGTTTGTTGTTGAATGACTTTAAAGGGTAGAGGGTAAACACAATGTGGCCTTTACTTCTTCTGAACTCTAGTCAAACAAACCTATATGACCAAAGAGTTAATACAAATAACAGCAAAGATTGTAACATGCATTGTCAGTGCTTCTTTCTTAACAGTTATTATTGTATCAGTGCAACTTCACATTCCCTTAAGATTTCTGGACAAAACAATCCTCAGTTGCCCTGGCTAAAAAAAGACTCACCTGATTGGACTCATGAGAGGTGAGCCACTGTCCCCTGAGACAGTGACCGGACAAACACTTGTTTAACCTCCCTTTTAGAAAAGCTCTTCACTTTTACCCTTTTGTCGTCTCCACAGTGTATGATTCTGAAGTACTAGCTCATGTTTGTTGGTTGGAGTTTCTAAAGGAGAGGCAGGTTGGGTATTTTCTATGTCTCTTCTGTCAAACTGAATGCATGCTGTCTAATGTAAAACACGATCATCCAGTAATGGTTAAAATCCTGCCGTTTAATTCATCACGTCTGCAGAAATACAGCCCTGCTTCACTAGTCACTGAAAAATGTAAACGACTTTAGTTTTACTAGTGAAACGTCACAAAAGCAGAGGAATGTGGATCATGTTTTTCTGAGGCCACCTTCCTCTGCTTACATCTCAGATCTGTTTTCACTACCTGCTGCTGTCAATATGAAATATGACTGGGTGTCGGATGCACAGTAGGCTGTCCAGACTGTGTTCATGTGGTTTGTTAGTGTGTGCATACTTCTGAGCTCTGACGCACCATCTGTGCTTTTTACTTTTTTATTACACTTCATGTTCCCAACGCTCTCATTTTACACGAAACACAACAGCTTCGACACGATCAGGAGTCTGTCATTTCACGCAAAGTTTTCTTTTCAATTTCCAACTCCATGACATATTTTTAATATGAATTAATCAGAGATGTCATCACACAGCTTTGTTTGAGGAAGACCATCTGTTTGTGTCCACACACGACAAAACATGCAAGCTTTCTGGTCTTATTTTTATTTTAGTTCTAGAGTTTGGGGCTGTTAATTTATTAATAATCTTATCTAAGTTGAACAGGTTTTGAGAAAAAAAAACAAAATAGAAAAACAAGAAAGAAAAAAAATTCAGATTAAACTTTAAGAAAAGAGAAAAAATTTAAACGCTTATAACTCCTCACTTAAAAAATAAATTTTAAAGCATTACTCTACAGTTAACTACTGATTATTTTCTTTGTGCTTTCATTTAGTTTATAGTAAATAATATTTGACAGCTTCATCCAAAATCCCTGATGTCACACAGACTTTACACTGAACCTATTTCACATTTTCCCTGATCTTTTCTTCACTGATGTTCTCTTTCTTTCGCTTGCTCTAACAACTGTGGCTTGAAGGGCATAATCACTTCCAATTTTTCCATTTTAAATCCACTTTACCATAATTTCCTCATATTTTTTGTTTAGCTCTATTATTATATCCATGCCTTTTAAGTGTTTCTCACCTTTTCACACACCCACACACAAACGAACACAGTCAGCGTCATAGCTCTGTCTTTCCTCAACGAGTCAGGTTCAGGTCGAGGTAATAGCTGTGGGTAATTGCTCAAATTGTCATTTGGCCTTTTGGTGAGAGCGATGAGGGGGACGAGCGTACTCTTCTACAGTAATTCTGTCTTTTTTCTCTCTTTGTCTTTTCTTCTCACTGTCCCATTTCTTCAGCCTAAGTTCAGAAAGATTTACTGTTGGAAATGCCAGGCACCAAATGAGTACAGTGAGCTTGAAAGTCACTTTTCCATTCATGTCTTTGTATACAACACACGCATTTTCAACACTAACTCTGTATTGCGTTTTAAATTAGTCCTATTAGTAGTATTCAAAGCAAAAAAAAACTCAATCAGTACAATTATGCTCTGTTTAAGACCCTGTATCTTGCTCATTAGTCTTAAGGTGTGTAGGGTTTTATTTTTAATGGTGTCAAAGTGTCCCAGATCAGATTGTATTTGGTGTGATCAGACTTGTTCATATTAGTGTGAACTAGAACAATAGACGATGAGCAGAACTTTCCTTAAAACTTTATGTGGCCAAATGAAAAAGCCAGTAACACTATCACAACCAGCATAAAAGTTGCAGTCCCTGCTTGAAAGGACTGCCATTATTTACTTCATAAAAAAAATAATTTAAACCCAGCTTTGTGAATCAGATTCAGAAGAATTCATACAACTTCTCTTTGACTTTGGATCAACAGCCTCACATGTCTCCCATAAACATGCAAACTTCTATAATTGTGGAAGATTATTTATTTCCTCAAAACAGACAATTTAAGTGTTAGGCATTTATATACTTTGTCAGAGGAAAAGCTCTCTGTTTTGTGTCAATCAAAATGACCTGGAGGCAATATATTCTAAATTTTACAATCGATAATTTAAGGCTAAAAGTTTCATGACGTTTCATTAAAAAAAAAACAAAAAAAAAACACACAAACAAACCCCTAGAAAAGCCTTTAAAATCATGTCCTTAGTCACTTCTCTCTGTTGTTTGAACATAGCTCATGATTGTATTATTGTTCTGTTTTGTGTACATGAATGCTTTTTTGCTTCTTTTTTTCCTTTTTCTTCTTTTGTCCATGAAAGGCTTACAATAGGTAAACCATATTTATCCATTCACATTCTGATAATGATAATGCTTGTTGTAACAAAATTCCAATTAAATATATAAATATATATATATATATATATATATATATATATATATATATATATATATATATATATATATATATATATATATATATATATATAATTTTTGGAATTTTGTATGTGTATATATATGTTTTGCCTCCTCGTCTGGCGGAAAACTTTGATGTAGCATTTTTCAAATCACATTTTAACAAGATGAAATACATTGTTGCAAAAATGCACACAAAGCACACAATAACACAGTGAAAGTTTGAGACACGGCTCATTTATCATAGCGACTCTGGGAGCGCTTTAAGGGAACACTTAGCTTGATTGGCTGTTCGGTAATTAGTAATATCACTAATAGTTCACTCTTTTTATCCACTTTTTGCCATTATAAGATTAGACTGGAAAGACTAAACGCTTGCAGCTCATTTATTCGAAGTGTAGTTATTCGGGGTGGGATTATCCATCATTGAGTTAATATGGAAATCTTACTTTTGAACGCTCCATATTTGGATGAGCCTGTAATGCCCACGAGTATTGACTGAACTGTCCAAGATTGGCAGGCTCTTTTAATTTTTCTCTGCAGGTTTTATTTGTCTCTGCAGTTATAATTTACATATCTAATAAATCTTTGTCATATGATCATACTTTTAAGTTAATAGGTTTCTCTTCTATTGCATTAAAGTCTAAGCTATTATTGCAATTTACATTTACATTATTGGTCAATGCAAATAAGTGGAACAACTTTCTTTAAATGCTGGCAAACGGCAAAGGGCCAGTCCCGAAACAGAATTTAGTTTGGCTTTACTCACAAACAATCCAACTGGAATTGATTTTTGCAAACCTGTTAGTTGTCAGATGGAGTGCTTTTGTGTGAAAGAACAGCTGTCTTATTCTCGCTTTGTGAATTTAAGCCAAACCTGCATCCAGTAATCCCTTTAAGACTGTCTTCTGGCACACAATGAAAAGTACTGCGCAGACCACACAATGCGGGGAGATAAATTCTGTTTCTAACTGGAACAATAGGACTGCAATAATACTTTACTTTTACTAAGGTTGTCCAGATACCAATATACACTCACCTAAAGGATTATTAGGAACCCCATACTAATACTTTGTTTGACTCCGTTTTGCCTTCAGAACTGCCTTAATTCTACATAGCATTGATTCAACAAGGTGCTGAAAAGATTCTTTAGAAATGTTGGCCCATATTGATAGGATAGCATCTTGCAGTTGATGGAGATTTGTGGGATACACACACCACATCCCAAAGATGCTCTATTGGGTTGAGATCTGGTGACTGTGGGGGACATTTTAGTTCAGTGAACTCATTGTCATGTTAAAGAAACCAATTTGAAATGATTGGAGCTTTGTGACATGATGTATTATCCTGCTGGAAGTAGCCATCAGAGGATGGGTACATGGTGGTCATAAAGGGATGGACATGGTCAGAAACAATGCTCCGGTTGGACGTGGCATTTAAACGATGACCAATTGGCACTTAGAGGACTAAAGTGTGCCAAGAAAACATCCCCCACACCATTACACCAGCACCAGCCTGCACAGTGGAAACAAGGCATGATGGATCCATGTTCTCATTCTGTTTACGCCAAATTCTGACTCTACCATCTGAATGTCTCAACAGAAATCGAGACTCATCAGACCAGGCAACATTTTTTCAGTCTTCAGCTGTCCAATTTTGGTGAGCTTGTGCAAATTGTAGTCTCTTTTTTAAATTTGTAGTGGAGAAGAGTGTTACCCGGTGGGGTCTTCTGCTGATTTAGCCCATCAGCTACATCCGCTGTGGCTTCACAAATGCTTTGCTGCATACCTCGGTTATAACGAGTGGTTATTTCAGTCAAAGTTGCTCTTCTATCAGCTTGAATCAGTCGGCCCATTCTCCTCTGACCTCTAGCATCAACAAGGCATTTTCACCCACAGGACTGCCGCATACTGGATCGTTTTCCCTTTTCACACCATTCTTTGTAAACCCCAGAAATGGTTGTGAGTGAAAATCCCAGTAACTGAGCAGATTGTGAATACTCTTAACCAGGACCACACCCCTAAATGCACTGAAGCAACTGCCATGTGATTGGTTGATTAGAATCTTGCATTAAGAAGACATTGAACAGGTGCTTCTAATAATCCTTTAGGTGAGTGTAAGTAATGAACACAAAGGTGATAAAAGCCAAGCAAACTGCAGTTATGCTCTGTTAAAGTCTGTAAAATCTGTATATTGTTGATAATTATTAGGTACTCAGATTTTTAGTCTGAATCAATGATTACTTAATTACAGACACTTGTACTTATTCTGGAAAAAAGTGGTAACGGGACATAGATGTCTAATCCAATGACTAACTACAGGCATTTCTACTGTGGTTAGTTAGTGAAGCATGTCAGATCTACCACATACAGGTCCGGTTTGAGACCACACCTCTTGTTTCCAAAAATACATGTTCTTTCTCAGCAAGCTGGTTAGAATAAAACCCAATACAATTGTGACAAATTAGCTAAATACAATTTATCACATAATACACTACTGCATTGCAAAAATTAAAAATCCATCTAGAACTGCTCAGAGCAAAGTATTTACGGTCCAAACCCTGGTTTTACCAGCTTGTTGTGTCCAATGATGTGGCAGCACTGACAGGTCTGAGCGTGTTTTTAGGTTTGAATGTAGCAATCGTTTTATCATTAAGAAAATAATCAACATTGTGCTGCTCTGATTGGATAAAACTGTCGTAGATAAATCTAGTCACTGACCAGGTATCAAAAGTACCTGCTCTTTTGTAAATGCTTTCAATGAGACCCGCCCAGATGGTTCTGTGGAGCAGACTATGTTCTTTGGATCAGTTTTATCTGGCAGAATCAGGTTACTATTGCACCACCAGACACACAAAAATCTGATCTAATCCCATAATTACATCTTCCATTTTAGACCAAAACCAAAAATTGGGAAACAAGCCTATTATCCATCAGAAACAAGAAGAAAAAAACAGAGACTTTTTCCCTTTTTGTAAAAAAAACATTATATGCTTATAAATAAAACTAAAAATGAAAGAAAAAAACAAAATAAAATGCCTGCTATTTACACAGACAATACCTCCAGCTAAGTCAAACCTTACTTTTTGCCAGATGCACTTTCTTTACACACATATTTTTGCCTTTGGTGTATATTATAAACGTTCAGATAATGAAGTTACGTATTGTAAAACATGCAGCCAAAGCAACAACTATAACAAAGAAAGGAACAACTAATACAGTCTGTATAGAAACTTTTCACTGCAATCAATATTTGTTAGTGTAATATTAATGACCAAGGTTTTTGTCTTAAATTAACCGACTCCCTTTAAATTACAGCTAAATGACTCCGATACATCACAGGTCTTTTGTAACTATTAACATATTGTTCAAGAGACTGTATTTACATGAAGTTATTCAGTGAGACGTGCTTAAAGTCTTTCCAATTAATGTATGAGTGCCTGTTGTGATGACAAAGAAGTTAGGATAATTAATGTTACCTGTCATTGTGAAAGTAATTAAGCTCACATGACGGCTTTGGCAGCTCGGTCAGACTAATTGATTTCCAGGCAACCAAACCCCAAACATATTAGTATCTGTTGTCTTACATTTTTCTCAGTTTGAACAATCCCTTCATCTTTTTTTTTTTTTTTATTGTAATCTCTTCTTTTGCCCGTGACTCAGCTGCCTTGCTATCAGTTTCAACTTTACTCTCTGACAGGTGGTGTAGGTCATAAGGCAAATGGGGTGACAGGTCAAAGGTTAAAAGGTCAGCTTAAGAGTCCATTAATGCCTACTATTAACATTGACCACTATTGAGCAGAGTCTATGTGTGTTTGTCTACACACATACACAAACAAACAGATACGGTTACACAAAGTATGAAAAAAAACATACAAAATAAACTTTGCTAAAACAAAATAAATTTTAATAGACTATACATAAGTGGATTAAGAAAACTATGGTAGGATAAAATAAATAACAATACATTTGGAAACTATTGTGTTGCATTAGCAGAACGGCTTTTGACTAATAAATCTAAAGTTTTAAAGTTGAAAGGTTAATTTTTTATCATTCAACATTTAATACATGCAGGTCCAGCAGTATATGATAATCCAACAACAACTAATATAACAAATACCCTAAATAAATAGACTTACAGCATATGTACTTGCACACATGATGAAGTGATAGTTTAGGTGAAAAAGCTTATGAATGAAGTCACACAAAGCAGAGCCACAGCTATAGACTGACACAAATGAAGGGTAATTCATCTCACTTACTGTATACTTCTGGGCATTAAATTTCATCCCAGAGGAGCCCTGGACTCTCACACACGTTCGCGTCGTGTCAGTCTCATGTCATTTTATAATGTAATCATTACAGCTCCCTCGGCTCACATCTACACTCTTCTTTCTCACCTCTCGTTTTTTCCCTTTATGTTTTTCACGCTGTCCCCATCCCCACTGACACTGTTATTTATTACTGCCTGAAAACACTGTCAAATACTAATTTCTATCTTTACATTATCAAACCATTAATTTTACAGATTTTTCAATCCATTTTAACCCATCAAACTGCAAATGACAGAGGTTTGGTCAAAGCCAGGACTTCATATTGGCTTTAGTGTATCAAAACCGTAAACACATTATTTTAGGACTACCCCATATATATCAAAAAGATATTGATATTGCAAAATACCAAAGCGCACGGAAGCGCTTTGGTAGCACGCTCACCTCTCAACAATTTATAATTATATTATATTGTAATTATATTATATTTAACAACCAAATTGCATACCATGTTTTCTTGATAGATAGTTAGTTAGATAGTTTCTAGTCCTACAGGTTGGTTACTACATCAGGCCTTGTCTACACATGGACTGAAATCTGTGCAAAGTTAATATGCTACACAAACCCAACATTTTGAATTCAAGTATTTTTAAAAACATTATTAGAAATATGTAGCTAGACAAAACAGAACTGTTCCATTTAAGCAGAGACATAATACGTGCATACTCATAGAGTTGTCAGGCCACAGCCTTTCTGGGAGAGTGTAGAAAATGGAATATAAGTCAATGGTTAGCAAACAAACTATTTTTGGATTCTTTTTGTGTCGTGCTCCCATTTTCTTTCATTTGTTACTTGTCAGGATGGCATTAACAGACTAACCAGTTGTTTCTAATTGTGTGTTCTCTGCAGGCAGCCAGTCCAGTTGTGGAGAGGCCAATGGCGACAGATCGATCATATGGCATTCACACATTCAATGCTAGGTAAGTATTTCTGCATATGTGCACAAATTACCATTATAAACAGTTATTATTGAGTAAATGGTCTGAATAAGTGAATTTCTCTGTATCACGAGGATTTGGTAAGTCTATGCATGTGCTTGTTTGCCTCAGTTCATGTTTATTGATATTTTTCAAGTGTGTTTTTGTCCTACTTTCCCTTCATTAAATCTGTATTCTGATCCAGATCAAGGCCATTACAGATATAGTTACTGTAACAACTCTCCATCATTAGCTCACTACAAAAGGCTGCCAAAACAGGGTCAGGGTTGCACGCAGCGTAAACAGCCTTGCACACACTGTCACACACACACAAGCGCATGAATAAACAGCCCGACCCTTGGATCTGCTTCGCTGTAGACAGCCACAGTCATAGAGCACACACACTAATGAAGGCTGCCTAATTAAGAAGCAGGGTGCTGATAACCCTGTACTATTTGGGCTCTTTTTGTGTGGGTGCTTGTTTTTGGGCAGAGTGGGTGTAAAGCTGTAGCACATGAAACGAAAAAGCAACAGTAATTCTTTTTATGAATATCATAGTAAGGCATTACACAGGGTGAGATTTTTGCATGTTCAAGGATACACTGTTTTTGTAAATTAGCGTTAGTTCCCTGAGTCAAAAGTACTGCTCACAATTTTACTAAGGAGTATTTTCTGTTTTAAATAGTTCATATAGAAGAATTCAATACATAAAATGACTGCAAAAATGGATATGACAAATTTAGACCTTTCTACTTTTGAGCAATAATGGATGGTTTAGCAGTAGCATCATGGACATATGAGCAAAACACTGTTACCATAAAATGTAGAGCAGTTTAAAGTCATGCACATCTTATCAAAACACAAAATGACGGGATTGTTGTTTTTTTAGTGCCCATAAAAGTTCAGAAGCAGACTGACCAATGGACAATTAAATTGCTCCATAAGCGTAAACCTGCAATCTATGCAAGCCCACTCTCTTTAGACATGTAACTAAGTATTTGCATGTAACTCCTTCACCAATACATACTATTTCACATATAGATGTTCGAGTTTAAATTAGTTACTGTGCTTTCTTTAGACTTAAATCTGAAGCACAAATAAGTGCTGATAATATATATGTACAATTAGGCATAACCCTCTTGTTTTGGATTATTGAACTCTCTTTATAAATAAATCCTATTCTTTTAAAATTCAATTCAAAGTCTAATGATATCATACTTTACAAATACTAGAGCAAAGGCTATTACATACCAAAATTATTTCTGATTAAAAGTTACAACTGAAAAGTGTACGCGAGTTAAGGTTAGAACAAGTGCTGACCCAGTCACACTTACAATATACACTTATATAACCCAGTCCATTTTTTTTATCCCTTATTTACCTTGCAGTTAGGTATATTAATAGCTTTTGTTTTTGTTTAATTTAACCTTCATTATTTATTCTATTTAAATTGTGGGTTGTGTATACATTTTTTATTGTATTGCATGCACACCTTACTTTTACTTTTTTCACACTTAACCTGTTAAGTGTATTTCTCCTCTGTGTGATCAATAAAGTCCTAACTTATCTTCATCTTATCTTACCCGCTCTTTGTCGCTTTTTCTTGTCTGATTCTGTGACGTCTAAAAATATATAGAACAAGTTTGTCAGCCCCAGGTTGAGCGTTAATGAGGTCTCAGTGACAGTGACAATTTTACAGGTGGAATAGTTACTTTTAGCAGAATTATTACAGTGAGGTCTCACCAGCGTCAGCTCTGAACAGACTTACTGACAGTTTTCTGTTCGCTGTGACTGCAGGGAGAGAGAAAAGTCCCAATAAAAAGTGTTTTAAAAGCCAGCTGTTGGGACAGAGAGTGGTTATGTGATTTTAAGTCACTGGCTTAATTTGATGACATGTGGAGGACTATCATTTTCTTTGGTTGACTAGTTCTATTGAAAACAATTGCTGACCCTGAGTTCTCTTCATAATAACAGACAGATTCCCTCCATTAAAGTAAAGTGATAATTCCTGACATTAGTCTATACTGTAGTCGCTATTGTAGTAGATGGACATTTCAATAAATTATCTCTGCTGTCAGTAGCTGTCATAATTAAGTTAGGAAAAAAAGCCTTTTTCTGTTTAATAGTATATGCCTTTACTTTTATTGTTTTTATGATCTTCTTGCGAAACAACCGACTGTGAAAGAATCACAGCCAAGTTGATACAAATATTCATTATTTTATTCATGCCCACACAGACCATCTCATCTGTGAGTAATGTAAAAATGATGTAATGGTTTTATGGTCTGCAGGGAAACGATCCTTGAAATTGCAAAAAAAAGTCTAAAATGAGTTCAGGGAGCAGGCTATAAATATTTCAAGACGGAAGCGTACCTTAATTGAATAGTGTGCGCAGATATATAGAGTTCATGCTGCTATGTACATTTATGCTTTCCTGCTTTTCCTTCCCGTCTTATGTATTTACACAAACCTTTACCAGAAACCTCTATCTATAAATACAGTAATAGCCTCTCATGATTTTATACGCAGCATGTTCACCAGAGGAATCATTACCTTTTGAAGCTAAATGTACTTTTTATTCAGGGAAAAAGAGTTATTGTAAATTGCTTTGTAGGAATAGCGTCATCAGTATATTTGTGTTGTTGTGAGATTCTGTTTAATGCAAAATAGCGATAGAAAGAAAAAGATAAAAAGTAAACAGATTTTATCATCTAGGTTAATATTAAATTAATACAATTCTTAAAAGGGCTTTTAAACCTGTGCTATTTGGTCCAAACAAAAGAATTATAAACAGAAGAAGTGCAAGACTGTTGTTTTGTGTTTCTGTGTTCTCTGCAGTTGATTATTTCCTAATAAAGGTTAGGGATCTCAAACAAGTGGAAAACGTCTTATTTGATGTTGCTGCTGTTTGTGGTAGTAATAAATAATTAAACTGTTTATACGATTTTTCTTAAAACTGTAAAAAGAGCTGTTGATGTTTCAACACACTCGCCATAGTTTTAGACAGTCATGTACAGGTGTTGTCATGACGACGGTAGACAGAGCACCAGGCGAAGTCCGTTAGTGCAGTTTTAAAGTGTGTTGTTACCAAAACCAAACTCGTACAATGCAACAATTCCTGCTGCAGACTTTTCTCCAGACTGTCAGGTGTGGAAAAAAAAAATAATTATAAAGGCCTCTGGACATAGTTTTGAATGCAGATGTGTTAGTTTAGTTTAGTTTATTATTTATTTGACAGGGACCATGAGCAAACACATTAATCTAACAAAAGAAAAGATGCTTTACACCAGATTTAGCTAAAGCTCATTTCCATCTGTAGTCCCTGGGCAGATAAAACATTAAGATTCAATAAAACTCACGCATCAAACATCAATAACCCACAAATCAACATTCACACTTCAACCTAAGCTATTCACACTACACATAACATTCAACGTTCTAAAATTGCTACAGTAAAACCTAACATAAAATCTTACAAACTACCATAAACATAATCATTGCTGACATTAATGTTTTTCTAACAATACTTTTTTAACATTATGAGAAAAGTCTCTCAGGTCAGAGGTCAGAGTATTTGGGAGATTGTTCCGTTGATTTGAAAGAGAAGGTTGTTTGTGCAAAGGCAGAGCTTCTTTTGGGTAATCTGCAGTCATTTTGACTCGTGAACCTAGTTGTCCTAGAAGTCTGTTCTGAGCGGAGCTGTAAAAATCGCTTCAGTGGTGGAGGTGCACTGTTATTAAGGATCTTAAAAATTAATCATACATTTGAGAACACAATTAGATTCTCAAAATTTAGCATTTTTAACCGACTAAAAATTTGACAATGATGATGTCTTAATGGTTTTTTATCTAATACTTTTACCTCTTGGTTATAAAGTGATTTTAATGGTTTTAATGTTGCCTCACTTGTTTGAGACCAACAGGACAAATTTTGATTTGTCTGACCACAGAACAGTTTTCTACTTTGTCACAGTCCATTTTAAATGAGCCTTGGCTACAGAGAAAACGCCTACACTTCTGGATCATGATTATATATGGCTCCTTTTTCGACCTATAGAGTTTTAGTTGGCAACAATGGATGACCCGGTGGATTGTGTTCATCCGGTCAATGTTTTCTGGAAGTATTCCTGAGTCCATGTTGTGATTTCCATTACAGTAGCATTCCTGTTTGTCTAAGGGCCCAAAGATCAAGGGCTTCCACTATGGTTTTCCGGCCTTGACCCTTACGCACAGAGATTGTTCCAGATTTTCTGAATCTTTGGATGATTTTATGCACTGTAGATGATGAAGATAACTTCAAACTATTTGCAATATTTCTCTGAGAAACTCTTTTCTGATATTGCTCCACTATTTTTTCACTGCAGCATTGGGCATGTCCATCTTGACTTCTGAGAGACACTGCCATTCTGAGGAGTTTTATACCAAGCTTGTTGCCAATTGACCTAATTAGTTGCAAATTGGTCCTCCGTCTGTTCTTTATTTGTACATTTAACTTTTACGGCCTGTTATTGCTACCTGTCCCAACTTTTTGGGAATGTGTAGCTCTCATGAAATCCAAAATGAGATAATATTTGGCATGACATTTTAAAATGTTTTACTTTCAACATTTGATGTTATCTATATTCTATTTTGAATAAAATATTTTTTTATGAGATTTTGTTACATACTGCATTCCTTTTTTATTCACAATTTGTACAGTGTCCTAACTTAATTTGGAATTGGGTTTGTAAAAGAACTATTTTAAAACAGACCATGGTACTTTTGAAATGTGTCAAATAGTGGAAAAGACTGGTGCTTGCTTTGAATTACAAAACCCCTCATATTTGCCAGAAAATGACCAAATTATATTTTATTCTTCAGTTAAATGGAAAAATATAGAGATATTTAAATCCAATTCAATTGTTGGTGTCCATTATTGCTTTCATTAATGTTAAGAGGTAGTTGTTTATATTCTCCTTATACACCCTACTTCTCTCTTTGAAGACTGGCCTAGAATGACAAAGTACCGCGATAAATAAGACGGATGAGAGTGGTTTGTTAATGCACCCTCCAGTGTTTTTGTCTTTCATCGCGACAATGAGTGAAGTGGCAGGTGTATAAAGAGACAACACCTGCTCTCTTCATCTTCCTGTTTTTTATGCCTCTTTTCTCAAGTCTCACCCATTTTGTCTATCTCCCACCCTCGCATTTCATTTTTTGCATTGATACAGCCTGTCAAACATCTCGCCAAAAAAAAATGAAAAGGGAAGCACAAATGGATCTCAAGTGTTTGTGCTTTTGTGTGTGCGCTGATCCACTGGGAGTTTGAAAGATCAGAGATAGTGTAGAGGGAGGGCTGAAACTTACTTTTCTTTTTCATATTAATTAAATATGTTAGTCTGGTTTAATTAATTCAAAACCTCCTCCTTCATTTTCTCTATTTCCAACTTTTTTAATGTCTTCTTTCATTTATTTATCCTTAAAGTGCTTATTATGCGTTTTTGAAAATCTTTTGTTTGGCTGCCAATAGAAAAATGCAATAAGATAAATCATTACCTACTCTTTGAAAACCAAAGTAACATATTTGGCAAAGACATTTCTGCATAATTACTCTGCTGTTTGTCTCATCAGTGTTTGTGTTTCATGGTGGTAAGACAAGATATGGCTTTTAGTCCAGATGTTGTGTTCATAGACAAAACCATCTGCGTTTACTGCTGTGTTTTCTTTGAAGTGTAAAGTTTCACATGGATTATAGAAACTGTAAGAGAGATGTGATTTGGAAAAGCCATTCATAGATAAGCATAGTAAGTGGAATTTCAAAAGCTCAACACTGTAGGTTTTTTGTGGTGCATTCCAGAGACATAATCTGTAGAGGGAAAAAATATTCTGGCATGTTTTTTCTTTAATGATGACTTTAATGATCAACACAGTCTATCTCAGCCTTAAACAGTATAACATTCACAATCTCAACAAGTAGTTACTGTAGTTATAGTTATATATCATTAAAGAAAATAAAAAATTACTCAGCTGATGTTTTTTTTCTTTTACTATTTCTGTCTGACTCTCTGACTCTCTGGTTTTTGCTATCTAATAATGTGCATTTTTGTAGGATTATATTAAAACAATACTAATAATTTGCAGAATATGATGCATAGGTGTTATATTGATGTAAAACAGTTGACAGATGAAAAGGCAATGACCAATAATCGTGCTTATGCTTTTTTTTCCCTCATTAATTATTATTGGTTGCCTACAAGCCTTTGAGTTGCATTCTCAGCTTTCTTACAATTACTATTTACCAGTACTTACAGTTCTTGCATATACTTAACTTAAGTTGACTTTTTGTAGCATTGATATTGTGTATGGACTCAAACAGTATAGGATTGACTTTTTCACACTGGTGAGCATTGTTTAATAGGATTGTTTTAAGCGACAGACGTTCTCTGGTGCCTCGTTTCTCAGATTTGGCTTTCGATTTAATTTATGAGCCTAAACAGTTGTTAACACTTGATGTAATTATCAGAGATGTATTAATTAAACTGGATATATTCAAAACTTGTGACATATTTAGTATACAATCTTTGCGGTAAGACACAAATTTTGTCTTTGGAGTTGGTGTGGGGCCGAGTGTTTGTTAACTCACAAAGCCTACATATTGCGTCTTTAAAAAAAGGGAAAAAAAGTTGGTAATTGAGACAGTTCAGAATAAAAGCGTCTGTGACACAGTGTCTGCAAAGTGTCTCCTGAGAAACACCGAAGAGGACAACGGCTAGTGATTCATTCATGAACACAGCACATTTCATGGATGCACTCATTGTCAAGTACTTAATCCATTTCTGTGAACTGGGCCCACAGAGAGAGATGCCTACTGTCTATTCAAAGTCAACAAAACTGCAGACTGCTGTGTGTTTGTCAGGACTTTATTGTGCCAGTCATCTCTAAAGTGCACTCTCCGTCTCTCAGCGCCTCTTGTCTATCTTGGATTATTCAAGTTGTGCGTCTGCTTTACATCCAATCTCTGTTTAAAAGCGTGTGCGTGTAGAAGACTTTGTTTGTTTGATTAGTTTATCTATCAGAGCACAGCCATTAATCCTCTCCTGACCTTCTCGCTGCTCCCTGTGCGTCTTTGTCAAAGTTAGAACTAAGTTTGGTGCTCTTTACTTAAACCGTATCTCTCTTGTTTGAACGTAATAATGACTGATGATAGTTATTTGATGCTGCTGATAAAAAGGATGTTTAGTTTATACAAATAACTCTAGTCTCTATATACATCCAAGATACAATAACTTGGTTTTATTTGTTTTTTTTTTTATTATTAATGTGTCATATTTTCTCCTGTTTGTGTCTGTGAGTAGTCTGACGAGAACCGTGGAGATCTTGGGAGAGGACAGTCCTTTAGGAATCCATGTGGTACCCTACTGCTCATCCCTCAGTGGACGGTAAGCTTTTGCACACTTGTTTTTTCCATTTATGCAGTTATTCCATAAACCATCAGTAAACAAACCCAGTGACCCAAGCTGTCGGTGATGTAGAGCTTTTTTTTTTTGGGTGTGTGACAGTGGATCGGAAATTCCCGAAGCAAAGCAGGATGGGTTTTTATGGTTGTTCTCATGCCTCACCTGACCCTGCGGATCACCTTCTCACATTCCTCTGTCTGCGTCCTGCCTCCACACTGCCCTCCACCCTTTCCTGTACTTAGATTTTATTTAGTTTAGTAACACTGACCTCTCACCTTCTGACCTCATGCCATACTCTTGTAGCTTGTCTTTTGGGTGGATCACAGAGATAAAGGAAGTAAAGGTGAGAAAAAAACTGACCTACATTTAGTTAGTGCCTCTATTGTTCTAAAATGCCTTTTAACCAGTGTAGCCAACATTTTTACTGGTGGGAACCACACAATACAATATGATTTCTAATACACGGTATGATAATATCTCGACACTGATCAGATATGAATTTACAATTACAGCATAATATTTGTGAAAATGTGGCGGAAAGAGAACCCTATTAGTTGATTTTATGCATTCATAAACTCCCATGTCTATATCTATGAGAGCTTTTTCCTTTCAACTAATATTCCAATATCTGTTTCTGTATCACAATAATCTATCACCGAAGGAAGAGGAAAACAATCTGTTAACAATACATACAATATAATGTCTCACCTCCAGTCTCATTTATACATTACAGTTTTTTCATTTTCTTGTAATCATATGGAAGTCAAAATGATAAATAATACTTTAAAGTAATCGGAAATCAGCTAGCTTTTGAATTTAAATTTGACAAAATATTATGTTATGTTACACAAAAAGCAGTTATTGTGAGTTTCTTTCTTTATTAGCTCCATAATGTTCTTTTTTAGGTTTGATTTGGTGTAGTTCAATTAGTAAGAGCCGTAATGTGAATAAGAATCCTCCAGGAGCCAAAGACTGTGACACTGCGTTTCTTTTATTAAGTTTTACAGTGTTTGAATGTACTGTTTTATCTTCAGTTCAGTCTTTAGCACATCAGTTTGTTTTTAACAACAATTTCCTCTCTTTATGCCTCACTTTCACGGATCATTTTGTGTACACTTATTGTGTCCTTATTTTAACACCCATTTTGGTCCCTTTAGACAGAAACTTACAAAGATATGTTAAAATTTGTTTTTTCCTGGGCTTTTTTAACATCCCAGGACCTTTTGGAGAAAAACATTTTTACTGTTATCTGCTATAGCTTAATTCAATCATAAACCATTTATTGGGGATTACTGTTGAACCTCTGTGACACAGTTTACAATAATTTCTCTCCCTGCCTGTTCGTTTAGGCCTCTGGGTCTGTACATCCGAGGAGTGGAGGAGGAGAGTCGCACCAGAAAGGAGGGACTGTTCCAGGAGGATGAGTGCATCGTCAAGATCAATAACACCGACCTCATGGACAAGACATTTAGCCAGTGAGTGCAACTCTGCTAGTGCGTGTTGGGCTCAGCTGGTGAGAAATTACATCTGACATGATTTAAAACTGCTTCGGAGGCAGCAACATAGAAGGAGCATTCAGTGTCCTTTTTATTTGGGCCACTAATAGCTTGCCCTTCATTGGTTTGCTCTTGGGTTTTTTATTGTTCAGACAATTTATAGCAGATCAATTTAAGGAAAATGTATTCAGTGTACTTTCTCCCTTTGAGCACATATACTGTATTTGACCTTTATAAATGTCATTAGATTTACATTAAATACTATGTTTTAATTTGAGATAAAAACCATAATTATTGCACGGTCTAATTATTTCAATGTAATGCATGTGGAAAACTAAGTCAGGCCTTCCCTCGTTTTGGCCTTTTTTTATATTTTGTTCTTTTTTTATCTTATCTCTGTTGTACAACATTGTGATACAACAAAAGCACAGATGCTTGCAGAGATGTGGAACTCCTCTTTAATTTCTCCAAGGATGGTTTTGTTCATTGACATAAATCCTGGACTAACCTGTTCTCTCAACAGTTTCTTATCCTATTATTAATGCCACCTAAGGAAATGTTAAGGGAATTTGGGCTTGTAACAGTGCGTTAAAATGACAAAAACACACCTGTGGAAATGTCAGTCACAGATTAGACTCGGTGATGTGGATGCTTCTGATTACAACGCATTGCAAATCTCTATTCATCCTTTACAATGAGCCTTGTCCAGTGTCGAGTGTGGTAATAAGATTATACACGAGGATTGTTATGCTGCGCTGACGGTAAATGGATGATCACGGTAAGGGTTTGCATCTATTGTTCAACGACAGGTGGATAGCCCCATATATACCTGCATTAAAACATTGCACACAAACTGTGTATAGGTTGCTGTTTCTGACATATTAAAATACACATAAAGCCTATAGGTTAAAAAAATGTTTAGTATTTTGAGCTAAAAAGTTTAGAATTACTAGAAATTGGAGCTGTTTCAACAAGCACAACTTCCATATATATCAAAGACCTACCACTATCACAGTAATAGTTATTCATTTGACAGATATTGTTAAAGCATGACATCAAACTGTGGCAACAGTAAAACCAGTGGAAGCTTGTTTAGAAACTTTCATTTCTTGATATTTTTGACTATGACCCAAATTATACCATGCCTAAGGGAGTGTTGAAATATCATGTTGTTATTGTAGTTTGAACAGGGTTATTAGAATTTGCATGTTGTGCAGCTAAAAGTTATTCAAATGCCCTAGAAATAGTGAACAGATCAGTGGAAAAATGCAATTGTATTTTAGTTCCTCGTGTTTTTTAGGATTGTCTCTAAACGTAAAAGAAAATAGATAAATCTGGCTTAAATTTTGAATTTTGAGTAGATTTCAACCCAAAACTGAGAAATAGTCCATGGGATGGTAAACATGTAACCTGTGTATTTAATAATCAAATGGTGTGTCATTAAAACAAATATGACTATTAATGATGAAATACTGATTTGGTGAGTTACCAAGAAAAGGAAATGGTTTTCTAAAAAGAGAGGGGACCCTGAGCACATCAGCATTGCTTCATTATGAGTAAAAACAAAACAAAACAAATTAATCTCTCTTGAATATTTTAACTGTAAAACCCAGTTAGCACACTGATCCCTTTGAGTGCCATGTCCACAGACAGACCCACATTTACAGTCCACCATTGTTCTCATTTGGCAGCTTTATTGAGGCAGGCTGTTTGATTAGAATATCTCTACCGCACACAGAGACAATAATGATATCATCTGAGTAGAATGGCCCCTGGACGACACCGATCTGCTTTTATTGTACTGTATTGTGGTTTTAATACAACCAAGTGTCATTCAACCAGGTGTGACACAGGCGTTTGTGAGTTTACCCAGCCGGTGTAATGAGTTCAGTATGCTAATCCATCCTCAAAAGAACAAGAAAACATGGCCACACAATATGATTGAGGCTAATATGCAGTCTATTTTTCCTCTAAACTCAATAATATCACAAAGTTACAATCCCATAGCTATTTATTGTTATAGGCTAAATACATGTGCAATGCTTCCCCCAGAGAAGTTGTGTCGAAGTATTATCCGGTACTAACTATTAGTTTTTTGGACAGCTCCAAATAATCATTAACATCCAGGAAAAGAATATATTAATTCACATTTATTTGATGATCAAATATAATTCTGAAAGGACTGGATATGGCCCGAGGACCACAAGCTGGAAACACAAAATCTTTACATTCTGTGGAAGGAAAAAAATAGAACATTTGATCAAACCTCAACAATGTCTCTGTGACAAGGATGGGCCACAAACGTCAGACCTGTTATGAAATAAAAAAAATGTATCTCTCAGTTAGAGATGATTAAGACCAAAGACCAGTGATACATTTAAAGTTTACCCACTTTACTAAATGTCAGTTACCGGGACATTTAGGTATTGTAAATGTACCATTAGTAACAGGAAAGACTCGCTCTGAACAAACACCGACAGCAGAACCGTATCATTATTAAGAAGTTGCTCGAGACAATCAAACTCTTGAAGCAGTGACTCAGAAGTGAAAGCTCTGGACTCTTGTTCTCACAGGGTTGTACAGCGGTAAAACAAATTCTATGGACAACTTTTCCGATGCTCCTTGTCCCCGAGGTAATTTACAATATCCCTAGTTTTTTTTTTTTTTTGTCTCCAACAGGAGGGAACATTTATTTGGAGACCAATATGCTGCTGCTAGATATTACTTTAATCGACTGGGTCATTGCTAGTCAAGGTACCCAGGCGGCCACCTTAACCGTAAAGCGCTGAGGGAAACACTGATGTGATATTATGTATGTAATCTCTTGTTACGGAAACAATATGGTCATTATGCATCTAATAATAATCTAGGATGGAAACAATGGGAGTGTAATCCAATAAAAATGAATAAACCAGATTCTCTTTCTTGGTTTTCTGAAGTGAATAATGATGTGCACTGATAGCTCCTGACACAATGCTTCCTCTAACATGTTTAGCATAATCTGATAATTATGATTATCTGCAAAATGAGCCTTTTTACTGACCATAGGATTTTAATGACCTGCTGCACATTTGTCCCGCTGCTTTGTCTTCATTGTTGGCATTTTCTCAGTTTATCTAAAAGTTTAATGTGCAATATACGATTCATATGTGAATTTTCTACCCATGCTAATTACAGAAATGTTAGCTTTTCACTGTTGAATATAATGTCTTATTTCTCTCACCCAGAGCCCAGGAAGTGTTTCGTCAGGCCATGCGCTCTCCCCTGGTCCGACTGGAAGTAGTGCCCTCCTACAACAGAGAGCGCTTTGAGAAGAGTCTGATCGGTCAGCTGTTTAACAATGGTCCTGAGAGCAGCCCCCGAATACTCAAAACCAAAGACCCACCTCCACCTGTGAAGGCCAAACCTTTCTTTAAACCTCCAGAGACTCCATCCATGAGGCTAGCAGAGGAACCTGCCCTTCTGGAGGCTCCTGTCAGTGTAAGCATGTCTCCTTGTCTTTCACACTTTTTAAAGTATTTTAAAATGAAAAGCCTAAATCCCAAGATAGATTTGTTTGATTACACACTGAATAACTTTGATTAAACACAGAAGTAATGAATTATTCTTTAGTCTTCATCCTTTCTGTGCAGAGCCTCTTCTTGTTTCCCTGGAGACATTAAGGCTCCTTTTCTAATTTTAAACTCTCCGAGGAGCGAACTTCATTCAAACTGTATTAGCCTCATATTATTTTTATGCAGTTTTTCACTATTAAATCTTTTTTTTTTTTTTTTTTTTATTGAATCATGTCGTTTTATCGGCAACATCACCATGGTGACGTGAGTGGTTTTTGAGAAACAGCTGGCAGTTACTTAGCAACAAGTGATTATCAGTCAAGTTTTCTTTCTGGCCACCAAACTAAAAAGTGAAGAATAAATGGCTTGTTGGATTTTGAGACTTGACTTTACAATCAATCATATTTTTAGATTTTAAAAATATAAAAAATACAGAAATCAAATTTTGATTCAGTTCAGTTAGACTAAATAATTAGAAAATGTTTATTATTTTTTTTTTATTCCTGTAATTTGATAATACCGTTAAAAAGAGGGAAAAAAAAAGAAAAATGCACAGGCACAGTATATAAGTGCTCTATTACGGCTAATGTAGAGATGTTTCCCTGACTGTTTCAATATAAGGGAAACGTTCGTTTAGTATTTGTTCTTTTATAATTTCCAAATAATTTGACCGTGGTCATTTATGTTGTGGTTTTGTTCCCCTAGTGTCCTTTTGAGAATTTGTAGCATAGTGTCCTTTCTTTTGACTAGTTCTCTTGTTCCTAAGCTTTTAAGAGCAGCCTTTTATTTTATTATTTTTTTTATTAAATCCCTATAAACCACAAATTTTTTTGAACTAATATGAATGTTTGTGTGACCCATAAAACATTTTTGACCTCCCAGTTTTTGGTCCGGGTCGTGTGTGTAAGTGTCCATGTTGTTTATTTCAGCAGTTGATTTAATAATGAAGCAGGTATAAAGTTATCATTTCCAGCCGGTTAATCTCACACATTTCTCTTAGTTAGACATAAACATAATTTTCTTTTTTCTTACAGGTCAGTTACTCAACCCTGGTTAAAAACTTGAATCAAGGTTTAGAAATGACTACTGGCTAAAGTCCACCTTGTCTAACAGTATATTTTTCCGTGTAGACCACAAAGGGAAGGAGTGACAGCCCTCACATGAGGAAAAGTCCAGGTCTGTCCAGCCTTGCGTCAAATAAACAAGGAGGAAGAAAACTGAGGATTGACCTGAAGAAAGGTAAGCATTCCTCGGCCTAACATGGACAAAATCAACAAAGGCATCTGTTTTTCAATGTCAGTGTATATCTACTAGTTTGAATATGAAATACCACAGCAACCTGTTGTTTTCTCCGGCTCTAGACTCACCATTGTGCAGCCTTTTCCTTTGTTCTTTGGCCGACTGTCCTTCCCTCACCCTTCCTCTCTCCATCTTCCTGATTCCCTCTCTTCAGGGTCTATTAAGTCTTTATTGATCTGTTCATTTCTGCTGATATGAATTCATACCGGCCCAAACTGCTGACTTGGCTCTGCTAAAGAGACCAGACTAAATGATGTCTATAAAACACACTGCTCTCTGTGCCTGTGTGGTCTTTTTGTGCATACATGTATGTTTATGAGCCGTATCATACACTCGTGCACTTGGGCCACATGGATTTTACCGTTTTAATCTTCACCTCCTTTTCCAGCACATCACCTCTTCATTTCCAGCTGGTTACTCTCACACATTTCTCTTCCCTTTTTCATTTCCTTTTCCCTCTATTTGCCCCGCGGCTGAACTCGTCACACCTGCAGATCCTGCCACAAGCTATAGCTAAAGGGCTTAAAGCAGCAAGCGCACACCATCTCCCCGGGCTTTAACTTTGTCCCCCATAGTCTCTTTTGTCAGGAACAGAGTCAATAGCACCTTTAAGAAGTCTCACTTTGTGTGGACTAAAGCTATAATTGTATTTTAATGGACATGACTGGAGGTAAACAGGCTCTGTATGTTGTATGTGTTTCTGTTTTTCGTAGGTTCGGAGGGTCTTGGTTTTACTGTGGTAACCAGAGATTCTTCGGTCCATGGTCCCGGCCCGATTTTGGTCAAAAATATTCTACCCCGTGGAGCAGCTGTCAAAGATGGCCGCCTGCAATCTGGAGACCGCATTTTAGAGGTGCAGCTTTTATTGCTAAATTTTATTAATTTGGGTTCCCACACTCCTAAAAAAAAAAAAAAAAAAACTTTTGGGCTATAAAAATTTTGGTTGTTTTTTTGCATAAAGACCATGTAAAGACCAATGGAATTGCTGTTTTCTCTCACTGCAGTGTTATAGGACATGCAATAAAAATACATAAAAATAAAATATACTCTGTAAAACATAAATAGACATACAGATTGAGTTTTGACGATTTTGTCAGTAGAGAATCATAGTTATACATTTATATATTGACCACATGAGTAACATATATATTTTGTTCTCAGTTAAGAGAAACTGGGTCATTAAGATGTACTACTATTCTGAATTTTGAAGATGTAGTCTTTAGGGGTGTGACGGTTATTATATAACCGTGTGATCGGCGGTTATAGTTGAACACCGTCATTAGAACTCTATAACCGTCAAAACCGTGTCATTAAAATATTTTTTACAAACATTTTTTATCAAAAATTATTTTCATTTTTTTGATAGGATCATAACATGCCCAATATATCGGGAGACATGGTTTTTACCACTTAATGAAGTTTTGTAAATCTTCAGACATGATATTTACCACTTCATTAAATTTTGCTTTGTAGAAAACCTTTCTTAAAAACAAATTTCGTTTTGTACAAATTTTATCTTAATTTTAATAAATGTTTCATCAACCAATTGCATGTATTTTAATAAATAAAAAGCAAATATAGCAGACAATGATAACCGTGACATGGAAGCGCCACCGCGCCGTGTTCACTTGCAAAATGAAAATGAAACTCGGCATACATTAGCATTAGCAATTTCGTGAAGAAAGGTAAAACCATGGATCTCGTTGCGAAAAAAAAATGTTACATCGCCTATATGGGCACATTTCGGGTTTAAACCAGATGGTAACGGAAAACCAGAAAATCTTGATGAGCCTCTGTGCAGAATATGTGGAAAAACGGTATTTGTTACAAATACCAACACAACTAATCTCCGTAACCATCTTACCCCCCCTCCCCCGCCCACTCCCCCGCCGACGGTTATGTTATGAACCGTCACATTTGACTCATGTCATAACCGTCATCACCAATTCTTAAACCACACCCCTAGTTGTCTTGGAAATTTCCTCAAAAATAGTTTCTTAAAAGTGGGAACCCTGTAACTCTAATCCAGTGACTAATCTGTGTGTGTGAAGTTATTGTTCACTGGATCTAAATTCACTTTTTGACAGCGTTGCTCTGACCAATTTTCAGAAAAATAGTTCCTTGAAGCAGTGTTTTGTGCCACAGCTTAATTTTCACTATTGTTCTGCCAACATTTTTGGTGCACAGTAAATGCAGCTCTTCTCTGTCGCTGCTGAAGAGGCACAACAAAAGCAAGACAAAATCTCCTTTGGGTTCTTGTTTGTTTTCATGTTTTCTTAAAAAGTTTGGTGTCTTCGGCTAGTCTATCATGGATAACGGCCGTAAAATGTGGTAAAAAGAAATAAGAGAAGTGTATAAAAGAGTCTTTTGCCTGTGTGTAGGTAAATGGTGTGGACATAACAGGAGTGGGGCAGGAGGAGCTGGTGTCAATGCTGCGCAGCACTCAACAGGGCGAGAGCGTGAGTCTTGTGGTCCTACGCCAGGAAGACATGTTCCTGCCCAGAGAAATGGTAAGAACCACAGATCGGCTTTTCCTAAGACCAACCTGTTCCATGACCCATCCACAAGATTCTGTCTGATCTGTTCTGTAATACAAGTAATAACAACACCTGAATAAGAACTTTTTTAATTTTTGCTCTTTAATGTTGCTATTTTGAATAGCTTTGTGCAGACATGCATTATAATGGATGATTGATTTGTAACCTTTATATTGATATTGAAAGTATGGCCCATTATTGTTTCTTTACATTTCCACATTGTTTCTTTTAAATTTCAAGAATTTTTATTAATAAAAAGCTTTTCAATAAATTCTTGCTCTTCCTTTCCATCTATTTTTTCTAACACGTTAATATGATAATTTCTCAAGATCTTAACATATTTTCTTTTTGTATTTTCCTATTTTTTTCTTCATTTGGACAGTTCTTTGTGTCACTTAACCTTTTTTTGTCTTCACAAAAGAATATAAAATGTGTTGAAACCCGTGGTAGGTGCATTGATATATTATTAGGTTAAGTCTTAATACAGGTATTTCTTTCATCATTGGGCAGACTATGATGTAAACTACAAAAATATTCATATTCTGTCATTTGTGATAACGCATTTAAGAACAACTAAATCTTTTTGTGGCACTGGGGTCTTCTAGTTTAGCTTCCCATTAGACAATTTCTCATTTACTTCATTAATATACTACTATAGGATGTTCGCTTATTGTCTTCTTTTTCCTCTCTGTCCTCCTGCTTTTATTGACTCTTGTTTCCTCACCGGTCTCCAGGAAGTTCTGTGCGCACACAACTCAAGCCCCTTAGTAAATTCTGTTTACTCGGACAGGAAAGGCGGCAGTGCACTTGTGTTTGCATAGAGCGAGATCTGAAGCCTACAGTGACTGATAAAGTCATTCTTTTGTTTACTGTCAGCAGAGTTATGACTTTAGACTCCAAACATAATCTGCACAATCCGTCTTGTGGCACTTTCTCTATACATGCAATACCTGCCTGTTTATTATATACAGCCTGTGTTTATTTCTGATGGATAGATGGAAAGAACTCTGGGGAAATAATCACTGCCATTAGTAATCATTGGGGAAAAGTACATTGGTCAAAATTGCAGCTTCAATCAAAGACGGGCTGCATAGAAGAATTTTGTTACGTTACGATATACATTCTTCCTCTCTTTCTGTCTTTGTGTCTCTCTTCAGAAAGCCCTAGTGTTCACCTCTGTCTAATTAACAGCTCACTGTGTTTATATCACTGTCACGACAGCTTCCAGCTCACTCAGTGCAACTGTGAACACACTCCTGAATTAGGATTTGACACATACTGTCTGTCTTTTCTAGCTTATATGTGGAAGAATGGTAGCATCATTATCGAAAGTTGTATTTTGAATGTGAAAAACTGGTATTATTTTTAATAATTTAAATAGAAAACTTTGGGTAAAAACATTGCTTTGTGGCATTAGGACAAAACCCCTGCATTAAATAAAACTGAACTTTTGAGCTTATCTTAAACTTCTAGCTCAGTGTTAGACCAAAGCGATCCTACAATGATCTCTGACTGTCTTGGTAATAATTATGTGACTTTATTGCCAATATTTAAGCACATTTCACTTTCACTCCCTTCCTTCTATGTTCTTTTTTACATCATAGCTGGAATAGCTATTGGGGCGTCCCTTATTCATATGGGAGCAGACCCACTTGTATCCAAGCATGTGATTGGCCAAAGCTTGACGGCGACACTGAACATTCTCATCTATTAAAATCCTTGATGGTGCACATCTTTTCACAGATCATTCATGTCATGTCTCTAAAGTAATTAAATGGCTTTCTTTTTGGCTGCATTCCTGTTTCTGAACTCATTTGTAAAGTTGAACATGTGCAAACAAACTTGCTGCATTGCTGTGACTCATATTGTTTTGCTTGTGAGTTGAGGTTTATGCCAGCTTGTTTATGTTTAATGAGAGGAAACACAAGACGGATGATGATGAAATGATGGAAGGATCTTGTCTATAAATTCTCCTACCCCTCTTCCCGTTGTCTTGTTTTAGCCCACCATCTGCTGCTGTCTGACAATGTCTACACTCGCTGTCGAACAAAGGCGTTACATTACTACTACACACTCAGACACACACAAACTTACTGGAAGTTATATTTCTCTGACAGCTATACGTACCACAGTATCATGGTGCAAAGCCGTTTGCTGTGTTGTCTGTGAAGGCATTTGTAACAGACTTAAGGGCAATCACTTTCAACAATCACCAATACAACAAATAAGCTTTTTAAGTCATTTTCTTTGCATCTTTTCAATACTTTCTGGAATTTTGGGTTTTGTCTTCAAATCTAAAAATTGACACAAAGATGCAACTTTTGTTTTTTCTTTTTTTGTTAAGCAGTTTAGTCTACACAATGTGTAGCTTTATTAACAAAGCAGCACATTTTGGTATCATCCAGGTTATTTAACAAGATGGATAAGACTTATTGCTAGACGGCTAAAGAAGGTTTGGACAATATATTCTGGCAATTTTGATCAGAAATTATCTTAAAACTAATCAACATCAGGTGAGTATGTTGAGGATAATCATCAGTAAGAGAAAAGTTTGACACTCAATGCTAAAAATGTGAAATAGTAATACTAACACCAAAGTAAAAGCATAAAAAGGCTAAATATAAATGTCGGTCAATTATTTTAGAAGTATGTGCACAAAATCATATAACAACCATCTTAAAGTGGCCCTTTGTGAGACTTTTCTTCATATCTTTATAATACAGCACAACAAATTTATAAAAATAGACATATTTTTAAATGGATTTTGACCTGTTTTCTGTTTCACACAGATTTAGATGGACTTTGTGTGGTTTCTGTTTGACAATATCTGGCTATAAACTGATTTGAATGGGTTACAAGTGGCTTTAGTTGGACTTGAACAGGTTTTAGTTCATAAATCTGCTCCACAACTGTCTCAAAACCGTGGACAAGTTACAAATGTTCAAATGTAACAACTGAGGTGTATTGTCTTGTTGCTTCTGTAAAACCAGATTGTTTAATCAGAACAGCTGATTGGACATTTAATTGTGATTCCATGATAGTATATTTTCTTGCATCTATTAAGCGTTTATCTATAAGATTGTTGGTCCTTCACCCGTTTCCTTCAACAGGAAACATCCTTTGTTCCACATGCTGCTCACGCTCACGCTGACATATTAAATCAGTAAACAGTTGGCAGCTGGTGACAGTACATTTAAAAAAAACTAAACAACTTTATTGAACAATTTCTTCAGCCCGACTCTTCCCCATCCGTCACCGCTGCAGTCACTGTGTGTGTGCCCCCCGTACGACACAGTCTGTCTCAGCTCAGGTGGAAAAGCATGTTACAGCTCTGCAATATCGTCTGCAATGTGACCTCAGAGTATCACTACAGTAGATCCCCATCTGTTCCACCCTTAGAGACCTGTGGATGAGCCCCACACACACACACACACACTTAGTGGCAGCTTGGTGTCTCTGTCGGAGCTGAGAAGGGTATCATGTCTCCCGTCTCCCCCCTTTCCTCCCTCACATCTCTCTCCGGTGTTTATTGAAGGTTTATCAGCTTCGTCATCTTATCGTGCTTCCGTCGCTGCAGTGCTTTTAAGTCCTCAGCACTTGATTGTCACACACTCAGAGATGTCAGATTTGGGTTCAGGCAACTGGGGATAAACACCGGTGTTGTCAAAGTGAGCTGTGGCTTTTACAAGAATAATTTTTTTAAGCAGTTATTGTGTTCACATGGATTGCCTTTAAGCTTGTATCTGGGTCCACACATGTCCATTGCAATTTGGATGATATTTTCCAGTCATGCAAAAAATCTACTAGACATGGCTTGTATTCCCAGTCAAAGTTGACAAAAATGGTTAAATATTGGACAGTTTCAGTAATTGAAACCTCACTGCACATGTGCAAAGGTAAAAGGGCCATGTTGTAAGATAATCTACTCCTTGAGCTCCATATTACTATGTGTGCCAATGAGCAGATGTTAGAAAATAGATCTTTTTAATTGAGGTTTGATCACTTCTTCTACCACTACTATTTAATCAATAAACGTTGACCCATTATTGATGCATACTCAGTATTGTATTTTGTAAACATCTTACATCATAAAGCCCTGTGTTTTGAGTTCCTCTTTTCAGGGTTGACATTATGGTCCATGGGTCTCATATCAGAAACATCACACTGACCATTAGAAGATATTGGGACAAAAGAGAGTGGGGGGATTAGACATCAGGGGCCCATCACGTATGGTCAGTGATGGACCAGTTATTTTCATAAATCACCAACATAGTCCACAATGTCAGAGAGAATCGCCTCAGCCATTTGCGTGCCATTGTGTGTGCGTGTGCCATTACACCTACTATAGCATTTACGCCCATTGGCTACTGTTGTTTAGCCTCGTAAAATGGATCCTTGGGCAGTCGTTTCCTCAGCATGAAGCTTTCCACACACATTTGTAGCACGGACACATGCACCCCCGACTCAAACACACACTGCTCTTCAACGTGGAAGGCATCTGCAAATATCTCATTAAAAGATCATGTCACTGAAAACAGGTGTCTCTTTACATATGTGCTTTCCCACATAAACAAACAAATAAAAACAACTGTTTAACTCTTGTTTTTAGCTTTTTCCATTTCTCCTTCCTTCTGAGGGTCAGTTTGTTATGTCTGACAGATAAAAAGCTCTTTTAAAAAGCTCTGTTCCTAATTGTGGAAACCCATTTGTATTTTAAATGATCAACATGGGAGTCCGGGGTTTTCTTTAAGAACTGTTCTTGATTAAAAACTGTCAAGATTTTTTCTATTTAATGTAGCAAGATCATTATTTAACATCTGTCCAAAACATACACATGAGAAGTTTTTACAGACAGATATAAATATCATAGCAATGAGCCTGAAAGAGTCGAACTGTTCCATGAAATGGCAGCATGCATTAAAAATGTGTGGTTGAGATTTCAGATAATAAAAAAAGAAAGGCCATGTTATATTTTATATTTTCTAGAGATCATAGACCGAAGCTTAATGTAGACGTTAAAAGCCAGGTTCGACAACAAAAATACACCTCCCAGTCTTTTTGATTGCGTGGTAAGTTATCAGAGGAATCCTGACGGCCATGCTTATTTATTGTTTTAAAGGGAAATCAAATTTCTCAACCAGATAAACAATTTTACATACATTTGGTTTTCTGAGCCCTTGACCTGTTATGTAAAACTTACTGCTTTTATAGTTTTCACACTACACTGGGAACCACTTTGTGTCTTTTAAATGCCACAAAAAGGTGAATTATAATTAATAAATGAGCAAACATTTGAAAATATATTGGAAAATGCTGACAAGAAATAGTTGTTTACTCCTTGGTTGGATTAAGTATAATGACTCTATGAAATTAACAAGAAAAAAGTGCATCAAGCAGCTTGGTTTTCCAGAAAATAAAGTTATTGTTTCAAGATATCAATAATTTTACATAAAATATGAAGCAGATTTGAAATATATAGTTTTATATGTTACAAAAACAAAAATACTAAAAATAAATTTCTTTGAATTGATGAGAAGCAAATAAAAGCTCTCAAAGTCTCCTTAGGCAGAAGGTTCAGTTACTTATTCCTCCCCCTTCTGTCATCGTTGTTATCATGTTATCCTCATTAAAAATATGAAAACCTAGAAATGTTTGGGATGTTTTAGTTTAAGCAGACACTGTTTTTTCATTTTCATCAGATCACATTTGTTGGTGATTTTATGCAGAAATGTCAGAAATTCCAAAGGCTTCAGATACTTTTTTATCCCAGTGTAAGACATAAAGGTATGTCTTATATTCAGCAGTTGGATAGTTTTGTCTTCTCTTCATCCTGTACAAACATCTATTAGAAGAAAATGGTCTGTTTTAGTTACTGCACCACAAGAAACTAAAAACATCTAAAGCTCAATTTAACTTTATGGAAATGCAACTATAGTTACTATGGTAATGAAAAAAGGCTTGTTATAATAGAGAAGCAGCCCTGTATTATTTTTACTGTGCTTATTACATTGTTATAACTTCCTATATGTTACATACTTTTACCATACTTTTACAAAATACCTACATAATAGTAATAGGCAAGTACATACAAATAGGGTCCACAAATCCCCTGAGGAAAACTGATTACAGCCACTGAAACTGAATACAGTGAAAAACAGAATATTTGCCGACGCTGAGCCTAATCTCTAAAGCCTAATAAAGTCTGAGTGTAATTATATGAAAGTAGCTGGTATTTCTCTACTGGGTGTTTTGAAGTTCTTTCCAAGGTCATGAAGCTTCCTATCAGGTCTGGGCAGTCTGTCTGATGGGGGGGAGTTTTTCCAGCAGGGAAAACAGTTTTCTGCAGAGTAGAGGACTTTGTGTCGGCTTAACGCTGTTAAACCTACAATCCCCACAGACAAACACCGTCTAAACCTGACACTGCTGACCCACTCAAACACTGGCGCACACGCATCGGCAGAGATTACACTGAATGTGCATAAACTAGCTCTAAAGCTTTATCACATTTATTTTCACATTTTAAAATTAAAATTAAATGATACTTTGATTCTTTTTTTTTTTTTTGTGATGGAGAAATGCGTCATGGATGCAGCTGATGTTGCTGTGTCTTGAGATGTTTTCCTTTTGTGTGCATTTGCTGAGCTGAACACAATGGCACACTTCTTTTCATTAATGTATAATCGTCTCAACATTAGACTCTTAACATTTGTGCATCCTTGTAAATCTCCGTCTGAAACTAAATAGTTTCTTGTTTATCATTTTTGAGTGATATCAACATCTGTAATTTTTCCACTTGGCATGTCCCTGCAGGGCTACCATACATCAAGATTAATTAGAAATACTTCAAAATGTAACTATGAAAATAACAAACTCAGAAATTAAAGGATGATTGACATACTAAACTATTCCATCTACTGAACTATTTGAGAGCAAATACCTGTTGGAAGTCTACAGTAAAATATGTTGTGGCTTGTCCTAAAAAACAGTGCACATTGTGTATTTTGTGTCTCTGTGAAAACACAAATCCAACAACCAAGGGTTCACAAGACAAGATTTATTTTTAATACTTTTTGCTATATTTCCAGTGTACCACTATTGGCCGATAGTTCTGAGCCTGCAGTTTATTAAGGCCTCAACAAACAAATAAATCTTATAGGTAAATGTTGAGTGCTAATTCCTCAATCCATCATTCTGCTCCCACAGACAGGTCTTCACCTTGACGAGGGTTCTTGTCATGTTTTGATCCTGTCACACCCCTAGTATTTTGCTTTTGACATTAAAACAAGGACAACACAAGCCATGAGAAACATCAGATATGAGTTAATCTTTACCAAAGTGTAACTGTTACTTTCAATTTAATGCCTCGGTTGAGGCACGCATTAAGTTCAAAGCTATGCTCTTGGCCTACAAGACCACCACTGGCTCCGCCCCCTCATATCTTCACTCACTGATACAGACCTATGTTCCTACCAGATCCCTGCGATCTGCAAATGAACAACGTCTGGTTGTACTATCCCAAAAAGGAGAAAAATCACTCTCGCGTACTTTCTCTGGATCTGTTCCACATTGGTGGAATGATCTACCTGCTGCTACAAGATCAGCAGATTCTGTAGACATCTTTAAAAAACGCTTGAAAACATATCTCTTTTGTCAACACCTGACTGACAAACACTGAATTCTTAACTTCCTTTCTATCAATTCCTTCTTATAAAAAAAAAAAAAAAAAAAAATCTTTCCTATCCTTAGCTTTGTATGCGGTGCTATGTTTTAACTGACTAGTTTTTTGTGCACTTATGCTTTTTGTTACCTTGTGTTGTTGAAATTGCTTCCATTGTTTTCCTCACTTGTAAGTCGCTTTGGATAAAAGCGTCTGCTAAATGACTAAATGTGAATGTAAATGTCATAAAGTTCTTTTTTTTTAAAAGCTATTAGAAACACACCTAATATACATAAATCACTGGAAAAACATTTTTTTTCCAAATTATTGCAAGACATGCATTTAATACAGTGACATATGTACAGAAAATGGAGCTTTTCAAATGTTATGTGATACATTACGTTCCTTAAAACAGAGATGAAGCCCACACCTGCTGCTGCTGAGATGCTTTTTTATCTGTCTGACACACTTCAGACCTTTCTTACTGCTGTGGTTGATGTAGTTTGTTGATAATACCATATGGTGCTTTCTGCCATCTCCCTAATAGTAGTCTTTGCTACATAGTCAATCTTTGGATCTCTTTGTCTGCTCTCCACTCTCCATACTGTCTCTGTTTGTCCCACTCTCTCTTCAATTATCTTGTGGAAATGTGCAGGTCATTTTATTGATATTGCTGAGCTGAAAGAAGGAAAAAGGATTGGGAGTATAAAAGCAGACAGTCCAAATGGTGTTTTTTCCTTTTCTGTTCGTGGAAAATAGACTGTGGCTGCAATTTTTCACTAAGAGAAATTTAGCTAAAAAGCTCCTTCTGATGGTTTGTCTCAAATGGAAAAGCTTTTAGTTGGGCTTTTGGAGTGACCTGTGTTTCCTCACCCTTATTTCACCCCTCGCTCTCATTATCCCGCTTTTCACCTGTGTTTCTCTGTCCCCAGAAAGAAGACGTGCCTCGTGGACCGCTCCTTATTTTGGAAAGTGGAAAAGAGCAGCTCATGTTTGAGGTCCCGCTGAACGACACTGGTTCTGCTGGACTCGGAGTCAGCCTCAAGGGAAACAAGTCTAGAGAGACCGGCGAGGATCTGGGAATATTCATCAAGTCCATCATACACGGAGGGGCTGCTCATAAGGTGACATTACAAATGGAAATAATAAAATATATACATATATTTTTTTAGTTTTTAAGAAGTTTCAGGACATTTCCAGGGATGTCCCACTGCAGTTACATTTCTCACAGTAACTGTAAAAACAAGTATTTCCATAGTTATTTCTTATTGTAATGCCAATATATTGTTAATTAAAAAAAATAAAAATAGTTTGATTACTAGGGATTCATATTCAAAACCAAAAAGTGACCCAAATGCATTTCGCATTTTAAGCATTTCTATTAATAATAATATAATATTATTAACATTAACATTAACATTAACAAGATTATTAGCAACATAACATATTATTTTCACAAATAAATACAATCAGCCTTAAATTAAGTAGTGATTATTTGTAATATGATTTTAATATAATTTAAAAAAATACAAAATGCATAAAAGTCATAGAAAAATTCAAAAGATTAAACAAAAACATACACCAGTCTTTTTGAATAAATTCTGTTGACTTAAACGCTTCTTCTCACATGATTTTTCTTTTGGAGATGAGTAGCTATTTTTGTGAGAAGAGCAAGAGACAAAAGCACTTTCTTTATGAGGCACAAAAATCAATCCAGTATAGGCTCGTAAATCTATGTGCCACTTACATGTTGCCAGATTGTATTAAGACACAAGAAAGAAACAGTGCAACAACAACCTTCATTGTACACCTTAAAATTACAAACAGATGAGACAGGTTTTGAAGTCTACTTAAAAATCACATGCCTCTGACAGACACCTGCACTTACCCACACCCGCAGCTCCTTTTTTGAATATTTAGTAAAATAGCACACCAGAGAGAACATATCTCACATTGAGTAAATCAGAAGAGGAAAGACATTTTACATGCGAGGTAGGATTATTTTTATGAAGTCAAACAGTTTCATTGTGACTATATCTTGTTTGTGTTTTGAACAGGACGGCCGTCTTCACGTTAACGACCAGTTGGTAGCTGTAAATGGAGAATCTCTGCTCGGACGCTCAAACCATTTGGCCATGGAGACTCTTCGCCGGTCCATGTCTCAAGAGGGAAACGTCAGGGGGACAATCCAACTGGTGGTCTTCAGAGCTCTCACGGTACAAAAACAAATTTAGACATTAAAAGAGAACTACTTGAAGTGGATTCCGTGTCCATTTCCCTCTGCTTCCATATTGTGACTTCTACCTCTTCCATTCACTCTCCACGACTTGACTGTGGTCTCTCTGCTCGCTCAGCTCTCACCAGCAGCAGCAGTAAAAGAGCATTTACACTTGAGCTATTCAGATCCTGTGTGTCTGTGTGCATCTCCACGTGCTGCTCCTCACCCTGCTGTATCTCTTTTCTTTATGTGGAAAAAAAGAGTTTTTATCTCGCCGACTTTTCAGCTGATGCCTTTTTACACTGCTCTGAAGATTATTTGTACGAACCCTTGTGCACACAAAAGCTGGGTGCTTGGCTCAAGTGTGAATAGCTTTTTTTTGTGTTCTAAATATGACATGAATGAAAAAACTTAACTCTATACAGCATACCAGATAAAACATCTGGATTTTCTGTTTTTAACTTTAATGTTGCATTGTGTTAAAAAAAAAGGTCAAACCCAGGAGCGATAACTGTCTGTAGGAAAGTTCATACTTGTTTATTCAAATCTGATAATCTGCCTTATATGTTTTGTTTTGGGCATGTAATGTTTCTTGGTTTGGTTTGATAAAGATAAACTTTCTGGTTATTTGGTCCGCTGGTTTGTTTGTCGACAAGAGCATGGTCCTGCAAGGCTACCGTATGTGCTCACAGTTTGAAGAAACAAAGAGGCTGTAGAATCACAATCTTTGCTATGGTACCACAATATATTGCCAAAAAACTACACACGGCATCTCTCCTTCCCATTTTCTTTTTTGTGCATTTTAAAGTAGTCATTCCACTGTAAATGTGTGATTGGACTGGGTTATTGCTGCAGTGCATGCTCATAGTTACTTGCTGTGTATTTGTTGAGCTCAGGCTATTGACTGTCAATAGGTTGCTGCTGAGTGCTGTTAGCAACATCAAAGAGCAGCTCTCCATCTTTGTCTTGAGAAAAGGAAAAGAAAGGATAAAAACACAGGATAAAGGCAGGTTGATAACGACTGTACCCTTTTTAAAAGCCTATTTTGGACTTAAGTATTGATGCTTTTAACATTACAAAAGTGGACCACTCTAGTTTCCCCTCTGATCTTTTCCCCTGTCACACTTTTTCTTTTTCCTTCTCCTTTATTCTCTTTTGTACTCACACTTTACTGTGCTCAAACTCTATTGGCTGCATCTAATCCCCTGCTTTTCCAGCTCTTTTCATTCAGTCACTATTCAGACACCCTGTTTCCTAAGTAAGTATGATTCTGCTTAAGGTCTGAAGACCCTAATCATGCTATGTTTTACTACTACTGCATTTATATTCTAACCTCATTTCATTATCATTTATTAAGATACAGTAACAGTAGCTAAATCTTTATGATGTTTGTATTATATTTTAACAACTACCAGGATTATTAATAAACTTAATAACATTCTCTGCAGCTATTAAGACTTGTGTGTTATAGTCTAAATAATGTATCTGTTCAATTGTCAAAAAAAAGAAATCTATTAGTTTGTAGATATCAAAGATGCTGAATACAGTACATTTTTTTATATTTTACTTGTGAAAATTAATCAATCTTACCTTTTTATGTAATTCAGGTGTGATAAAACACGTAGGATGTGTTGTATATGTAATTTGTTTGAAAAAAAGGAGAAAAGAAAGATGCATCAACATGATTACAAAAAGTGGGCCTGGCTTACTCAAACAAATCACTGCAAATGACATTCACTTACTGGAAAAACACACATCAGCTCGGTTATATTATCAGAGATCTAACGGAGGGTTCTCAAAAGGATCCGAGTGTCAGTGTGAGTGTCAGTGCCACACACAAAGAGATGCACAAAAAAGACAGTGTTGCAGCGATGAAGACCAGTCCCACTCTGCAGGTCATGGGAAAGGGGTCTCCTCCTTCACCTTGATCCTCTGCCGTCTTTCAGAGTACCCTTCCTTCCTGTCTTCATCCAGTACAATACACATAAATGAGCTTGAATACACCACAAAGCTCTCATTTGTGGTTCTTCCTATTTTAATGCAAACTACTCACAAAGCAGGGAAGGTTTGAATGTGTAATGTTGTTGCTGTAAGTCTTATCATAGCATTTGTTTTGTATCGGTTTAGGATCATCCTGGGGTGTCTCCGAATTGCTCCTTTGACGGCTCCTCGGGCCTGACGAGTCCGGTGAACGGTCATGGTCAGAGTAACGGCCTGACTCATCCGTCAGCGGTGAACAATATGTCCTTTGGATCTCATGGTGAGTTTTTCTGAGTGTTTTTTAACATTTTAAACACTATTTTTCCCCACTTTGATACCTCCCAGAACAATTTTTCCTGTGTCAAGCTACACAAACAAACTTATAATAAAAGAGCCTCTCATTTTGACAAGGTTCTACAATTTCTAAATACAGAAGGAAGTGTTTGTTGTCATCTTTACCCTGGCTCCTGATTTATTTGAAAGCCACATTTCCTGTACAAGACATGGCATTGTTTAATGTTTTAATTTGAGTACATAAAACAAAACACACTGTTGAAAATTATTTATAGGCACTGACAAACTATGTAGACATTGATAGTCATAGTTATAGTTTGTATTTTATGGACATCAGATGTTAGTAGTGTGTATGTCTTTTAAAAGAAATCAACCACTCAAACATGTTGTCAGCCTACTTCAGTAGGATTATCCAGTGGTACCAGTTACTTAATGCTCCTTAATTTCAGAGCCCCGTGCCTATACTGCCATATAGGCATGGGGCAATAATTTTGTATCACAATTATCCTGGCCACAATAAATGCAATTAACAATATTATCACAATAATTATGAAATCATGTTTAACTTTTTTACAAGTTACTAAAACATACTGGAATAATTTTACAATACTTTTTAAGATTAAACAACTTTGTTGAAAGTGAAAATAAAATTAATCAAGGCTTGACATTAAGCACTTTTAAGCACTTGCCAAAATTGGCTTTTAAAACAAGTTTTTGATTAAACATCTGCATACCACTGAAATCTGTTTAATCAATTTTAAGTTCTGCAAAACTTTTCTCATGGCATCCCTTGAAGAAAAGTCAGTTGATTGTATAGCCCCATGTTAAACATAAAAAAAAGTTCTTATTCCAGGCTTAATTTGTAAATACCTTCCATGTGCATGTGCCTTCTAAATGAAGAGGTTGTATCTTGTTGATGTAATGTTATTTTAAAGAGAAAAAAAGAGTGGAAGGTAAACAACTGGAAAAAGTGGCATTTTTAAAATGTGTAGCCCTACCTGTAATGCCTATAATTACGTGAAGCACACCACACCCCCCCGATGGGGCGTACATTGTAGCTACAACCAACCACGTCTGTGTTCTGTCTTGTTCTCGTGAAGCAACACGGTGGCTCTTCTGACCCTACTTCCACCATGTTTTTAGTTGTCATTACGCTCTCCCTACTGTTTGTTGTTATGCATTATTTCTTTTCCTGAAACGGCTTCAAAGGTGGGCATGTCATTTGCTCTGAGTTAAAAAAAAACCCTGCACTGAACCACTTTACTAACTCTGAAAGACGAACTCTATCTGAGATAAAACAAACCCAAAAGCAACCACACAGATACTGCTCTCCACACTGCGCCTTTAATTAGAGGCTTCCCTTGCCCCATGTTCCCTTTCATTTCTCTCCATGCTTTTATTTTCCCCTCATGTTTCTCGGTGTTTGTTTGTTATTACTGGGTTTGGCCTGAGTTATTCTTGTTCTGCGGCTTCTTGTTGCTAGCTGTATTCGTATCCGCTCTTGTATTATCTTTAATTTGTTCACACTTGGTCTCTCTGTCTCTGAGCTGCAGAATGATTTGTATTTCTGTGTCTGATGATTATGAATGATATGTACTTGTTTCTGAACAAGGTAATGGCTGCTGTTTTCCTGTGCATTACTTTAGAGATCTGCAGCTAATAATAAACTGTTAGTTTGTTGAATTTAGGTGTGCGCACTGACCTTGAATACACATTTCTGTTCAAATTCATCTGCGTAATGATTCCATTTACATACATTACATACATTAGTGCTTACATACAGTACACACAGCCCTGAGTATCCACTCCCTTGTTATCTCCCTCACACACTAATAAATGAATTCATGTGCTTTATTTGGCATTGAACTCCAAATTAAAATTAGGTGAATGTTTTTTTTTTTTTCCTGTCCTGAAGTGCGGTTTTGCTGAGGGAATACATTTTATCTAATGAATTGCTACATATGTATGAATGCAGATGTGTTATTTTTGCATTTATAGATCGTTCTCTTTATCTCCCGGTCGCTGGTGCATCTCATTTCTGTCTGAATCTTTCTCACACTTTCTCCTTTGTGTGCACTTTGTCTCTTTGAGTTTTGTCTTTCTCTGGAGAGCCGCTCCACTTGATGAGAGGTTATTATGCAATCCTCCCATATTTTTATTATTCAGCCATATTTACATTTGTTTTTTTTGAATAAACAAACCAAAATGTTTTTTTTTAATTGAGAGGAGACTTTATAGTTCTAGTCTGTACAATTATGTCCCTTTTTATATGATCATTTATCATACCTAGAGCTTAAACCCTATTAAAACTTAGTTCACTATATACAGTTGTAAGAATTTGTGAATTTTCTTATTTATTTATTTGTTTTGTCTAATTTTCAAAGAAAACTGAAAAAAAGTTTTTTTTCAATCATAGTTAGTGGTTGGGTGAAGCCATTTATTGTCAAACAATTGTGTTTACTCTTTTTAAAATCATAATGAGAACAGAAACTACCCAAATGACCCTGATCAAAAGTTTACATGCCCCAGTTCTTAATACCGTTATTGCCATCTTTAACATCAATGACAGCTTGAAGTGTTTTGTGGTAGCTGTGGATGAGGTTCTTTATTTTCTCTGATGGTAAAGCATGCTTTTTGGCTAAAAGCCTCCAGGTCCTGTAAATTCTTGGGTTGTCTTGCATGAACTGCACGTTTGAGATCTCCAGAGTGGATCAATGAGGCTGAGGTCAGGAGACTGAGGCCAGTCCAGAACCTTCACTTTCTGCTGCTTTAGCCAATGACAGGTCGACTTTTCCTTGTGCTTTGGATCGTTGTCATGTTGGAACGTCCAAGAACGTCCCATGAGCAGCTTCCGGGCTGATAAGTGCTAATTTTTTGGTTGAATAATGGATAATAAAAGCAAACTTTTAATGGTACACTTCTTGTTTCTTTGTTAATACCACAAGCAAAGTTAGTAATAGTTAAAAAACATAACTGAGATTCAGAGTATGCATCAAGATCTTATTTATGTTATAGTAACAGTTAATTTTAAGGACGTTATCTTAACAGACTTAGACCTACAACTCAACAAAATGTAAAATATTTTCAGGTTTTAAGGTAAAAAAATTACATAGATTTGCTTTAATGAATATTTTCTTTAGTTTTGGTGTAAATAGTAATATTACCGTTCAAAGGCCTTATTGCCCTTCAATCAGCCTTTTTTATATTCTTTTCATCTGTTTCCTGTTTGCAGTCTTAAATTGTTCAATTTCAAATGAATGCGGCATAACACAATCCTTTTCTTTTTATTTTGTATGCAACCATATAGTCCTTTACTGACTTAATTTATTTTCTTCTCAATTGTACACATTTAATCTCAGTTTAAATTCTAAACTCATTCAATGCATTACAAAAGCCTGGGTTGATTCGAGTGTGAAGTGACACTTGACTAATGTGAGCATATTACCATGAGGCACTAATTCTGGATTATTCCTGGAACGTAACTCACAAGGTTACGGGATTAAAGTCCTGAAGTGAAAACAAAAAGACGAAAACATACAAGTTGCAGACAGGTTTGGACCGATGAGTTGTCGACAGAAGGAAGGAAAAAGAGTGGAGTGTGAAAGAAGCGGATTCCTATATCTGTTATTGGAGTGAACCTGTATTGATCTATCATCCAACGCCTGCTCCACTTCAAAGAGCGGGAGTCAGTGAGAGCACATTTGTTTGTGTGTGTGGAGGAAGAATGTGATTTTGACAGTTCAGCTGATTAAGGTGCCGGCAGTGGAAGTTTAGAGGGAGCGGGAGATAAAATGATTTATGGAAGATGTGAGAGGAGAGATAAATGACAGCCAAAATATCAGATTGCAGGAAGAGAAAAATAAAGCAGGTGATTAGTGTAGAAGGAGTGAAAGGGTGGGATGGAGATGAACGGACGTGATAGCAGTTTCTCTCAGTGGCAGATGTGGACACACAGTGAAGAGTGTGCAATAACCCCGGGGTGTGGCGTTGACAGTGATACACTTTGAGAAATGATGACTGTATGTAAATGGTGGTCGTGTGAAGAGTGTGCGCGTCAAAGGCTCATAAACTCGTTTATCACCAAGACACAGCCGTATCGGAGCCGTGCATCTGCAGCACTCGCTCAGTACTTTTCATCCTCTTTCATTTTTCTTCTTCTACTTCTTCCACATTGAACTGCTTATCTTCCTCACAGTCTTACTCTCTAGCTTCACTTCTGTCGTCTGCTCTAGTTTTCATTCTTAAGAGCTTTGGGAATCGGTCTAGGAAATTTGGCTTGAGCCTGAATAAATGTAAAAAATGTGACTTGATTTAAAAAAGTGTATAAAGTAACATACGTAATAAAAAGTTCTAAAGTAGTTTAACCTTTAGGGTTGACACAATAATCTTCTTAATTTGCTGTTCCTCTTACTACAGGCTTACCTCATGTCCTGAAATATTCTAATAATTTATGTTTCCCATAAAACTACTGGGATCTGAACTTGAAGTTTTGACCCTCTGAGGCTTCTGTACTTTGGAATATGTCAGAATAATTCTAGGTGATGGCTACATATGAAGAGAGTGTAATAATAAAGAGAAATAAAACTAGGTCTTCTGTCATCTAAGCCTGCTGATGAGAAAATCATGTTCTGAGGTGCTCCTCTGAATTTTTAGCTCTCCTTTTTTCCATCAGTGGCCAACGGGAGCAACTCTCACATGGACGAAGAAGAGGACGGAGAGATGTACGGACATGAATCCACGCTCAGCAGCTCTCTACAGCACTCGTACTTTCATGAAGGGTGTGTAATACTGTACTCTTGTGTGCGTGTGTGTCTGTGTTGATGTCTGCATTCATTATTTTACACACACCGCTGTGGTCAATCATAATCAGATTACATTTATAAGCCATTTATATTCTGTTTACAATATTGTGGACTGTAAAATTCAATCAATCAAAAGGTCAGGTGGACTTAGTTTGACTTTTATAGGTGGGTTCTCAAACAATTCTGTACAGACAAATAAAAATGTAGGTCCCAAACTCGTATTCAGAAATTTACTACATTTTCTATTGTTTGGCCTTTTTATTCGCTGAAATTTTATAATTCTTAATAAACTTTATATTCTATCTCTGTACTAGTTAAATAATAAGATAACATATGGGTTGTATAATAGTAAATGCGAGCGTTTTGAGAGGTTATGTGGTTATAAAAACTATGAATTTTGGTAAGTATAATGTAAATGACTGTATAATTAATCATAAATACTATGTTGTGTCCTAGTAACCCCATTATTACCATAAATTCTTTATTTCTTTGTTACCATACATACTACAAGATTGTGATTAATGTGCTAAAGACAGTTTTTTTTCTTCTTCTTGTCTTAGTTTTAGAGAGAACCTGAATCAGGTGCTACAGAACCCAACCCAGCGTCAGTTCCTGCACGTCAAAGCCTCCAAGAGCATGGACTTGGGTATGACACAGACCCGACAGCACACCGGTGGGAACAATTTACATTCTTTAAGCACTGCATGGAAGCTGCATGCGTCTCACAAAAAACACCTCCCGATGCATGGCTCCTCCTGCAGCAGCTCGCTTCTCAAACCCACCTGCAGAAACAACCACAGGGCAGTGACACCAGTGTTTCTCACTGAAGTACTTTACACACAGTCCAGGATACAGACATCAGATAAATATTGTCCCAGACAAAAGTTTAAGACACAAAGCTTAGTTGAACTTCATAAAGTACAGTAAAGGAAGCTAGGTTGTAAGGTTATTTAATTTTGGAAATACTTAGAAAATCTTAAAGTGAATTATCTAAAGAAATTGAGCCTGTTTGTGGATATTATTCGTATTCTTGTCAGATTAACTGTGATGCTAAGCTTCTGCTGCGTCCAAATTGTTCCCTGTGCTTTGTGAACTGAACCCATGCCTAGTCACAAATCACTAGCTGCTATGTTTAAAGACATTGATGCGTTCTCATTGGCTGATATATGTGTGACTTCCTGGTAAATCCAGTTACTCCAGTCAAAAAAAAAAGTACTGAAGCCATTTGATACATTTTGTAGCCTGATTAAAAGATGTATCTACTTCCTTGTGCATCAGAGGAATAGTGTTTATCAGGCTTAGTTTAATCAGAAAATCTAGGCAAGTGAAAATGGTACAAACTGGTTCAGGGTGTACAAGAACTAAACAAATTCTTTTCACTTATTATAGTGAGTAAAATTCATTGTTAGAGAAAAAACTGCTTCAAACACAGTCTTCGATTTTATAGGAAATCCCTGAACAATGTGCACGCACCTCATGCAGACAATGAACCATTTATCCAAACTTGATTACACTTTGGAAAAAAAATTGGTTGTTTAAGTGCTTTTTAATGCTTACCTGCATGAGTTATTTTTGTGTCAAATAACACTTTATGTGCCTTGTCTTTTTAATCATCCACAAACCTACAAATTACACAACTCATTCAATTAAAGCTATAATTCCTGCTTCAATTGTGCAACAAAAGAAGGTAATGAGTCACAGTTTCAATGTGATTGTGGTCTTTGTTATTCAAAAACAGTTCAGAGGTGCTCCATTTTGATTCTGCTTTCCACATGAGCTTTGTCACCTGTTGCTCTCAGATGACTGATTTACCGACGCCTGGGAACTCTGGTATTTCGGTTTTACTAATAAAAAAAACAGCTACAGAGATATGAGTGTATGTTTTATCTATGTCTCCGCCTGCATTTGAGTTGCATGATGTTGGATGCGGCAGCTAAACAATAGCGTATTGTTTCAAATGTCACTTCCCTCTGACGTCCTCTTTAAGCTGGATTTGCCGAGTGCAGCAGGAGAGACAGACAAAAGAGGGAGGGGACTGTTTAAACAGCACTGACGCCCAGTTCAGCATGAATAAAAGTCCACTACGAGATGCTGTGTGTCTGTACATCACCCCTTTGTAGTTATTTACACACTTGATCTTTGTAAATGCCAACCAAACCAAATTAGCTTTTCACTCATAACTGTTTAAACAGACACTGCAAAAGCATGAAGTGGCAGCAATAACCAACTTCTTTACGCTACAGACTGTTCATGAAAACGTTTATTCAAGGTATCCAGCCTCTTTTTCCAGGAAGAGGGTTATATCTGTGATCTCCTCAGCCAAGACATAATTTAAATATTGACAGAAAGCACTAGTTAAATGTGTTGCTATTTAATTCAGTCATGTGTGGCTAAAGAAAGTGCAACTATCCTATGAGTCACACAGAACTCATAAAACTGATTTAGTCTGATTCACTTCAGTTCAGGGAATTCCATCTTTTTTCCACATTTTACACAATATTTATTTTTTACTCCTTTCAACCAGGAAAAATGTATGACTTTTTTACTTTTACAAAGTTGGACAATATTCCCTGCACTTTTTATGGGTCACTTACCTTTCATTATCTATTTAATTTGGACAAAAGACATTTTCTGGAGCTTGGACCCAAATGATAAACACTTTGCACAGATCTTTTGCTCCATCTTGGTCAATGTCTCCTTGTCTTTCTGCCTTTCTGTGTTTTTTTTAGAGATTTAATTCTTGAGTCTGTACAGCACCTCAAACAACATCAGCTCTGGCACTGGAGAAGTATTTGCTTAATGAGATTTACTCTTATTTAATTTATATTTTAAGCAGGTAGTTTGCTTCACTGGGCTTATATTCAGAGTCACATTTTTAAGAACAATGTTTGGTAAAAGCTTTAATTTAGTTAGTTTGTCTAGAAAAGACCTCTTCCGAGAGTCCAGGATTTATTTTTATAATAATATATTTCACTGAAAGTGAATGATGACATTTAGTAGAAGGCATTACAGTGTTTCTTTCCAAAAAGTACAGTAAACCCACTCTCTTTCATGTCATATAAACTTATGTTACATATATTAACAAACATACAATTGAATAAAGCTTTTACAAGTGTTAACATAACATACTGTATGTTGCACTTGTATTGTCAAAGAAATTATAAAGCTTTGCACATTTTAAGCACTTCCTGTTGTGGAGGAATGGAAACAGCTGTTGATAGGAGACACTCATTTTGTATTCTGACCTTTTTGCGCATAATTTTTTTACATTTTTTTTTTACAAAAATGAGACAAGCTTTGTCTGACACAAGTTACTGTTTTGTGTTCATTTTACTTTAGTGAGGATTTTCTGTCGCCCAATCACCAGACTGCTGTGCTGTGTTTTGCTCCACTTTTTATCTACAGATACAGATGCATTGTGATATTTTAAACTTGTTTTATACTCCTTTTCTGTTGAAGAATAGAAACATCTCTAAATGTATACACCACCTTTCCAATATGCTTTTGAGAAAACATGGCTTACGTCGATTGTGCTTATCAAGAACCTCTTCTAAGGATTGCTATTATTTTTGAAATTCAAATGACCTTTTTTTATGTTAGCATTAGTAGCTAGAAACACAGCGATCTTTTGCCTCATAAGCTCAGTTGAACTTCTATAGTCGATACTCTTCTGTATCCAAGTCTCTTGAACTAATTTTACTTTTTTACTGCAGTGTAATTACCTCTTTCCCTTTTTTCCTTTTTATTCATGCAAAATGAAAACAATTTTATGTTAAAGTCAAGATTCTCACCAACAGTTTCCTTCAAAAACATCTGAAAAGGCAAAGTTCGACTTGTACTTTCTGTTGGCATGCTCTCTATACTATAGACATTTGTACTAAATATCTATAGATATTTGCAAAAAAACGTCTGTCACCCTTTAGCAGTGGTGTATTGTTTTAGTGTCCGTGTCCACAAACTCTCATGTTTTTGAGCTACATGCCGTTACATATACACACACTCAAGTTGGTTTTGATTAGTGAAGAATTCCCTGGGACTGGGCCTGTCACTGTGGGTTTTGTGGTCTGAGGACGTGTCTGTGTGTTTGGGACAGCGCTACCAGTCAATGTGTTCCTCGTTGGTGCTTACATGCTTTGTGGCTTTCGAAAAGGGAGGGAGGACACCCCAAAAATGTGGTAGAGCGTGAAAGTGAAAGGAGGATTAACAAAGAGAAATGACTGAGGGAATAGTTGTCCGAGCAGTAAAAGGAAGGAGGAAGACATCAATGAGTGTAACTGAAGCAAAAGAAAACAAAGGGGGGATTGAAGTGAGGGCAGAGGGCAGGGGAGTGAGGGGTGAGCACAGATGCAGTGGCACAGACAGGACTGAGTAATGGCAGCAGGGTCAGTCAGAGAAAAATGAAGTGAGGTAACCGAACATCACAGGGAAAATAACCATTTGTAATCAGCACAGCCATTATTAATTAAACACTTCATTTGATTAAAACAACAGTAGGTAACATTTCCACCGCAAAATAATAAATCATCTTGATGGATCCATGACGTTTAACAGACTTAAAAAGTCCCTGATTCTAAAACAGTTATCTTTTTCCAAGTATTTCTCAAAACACTTTCTTAAAAGAAGCAATAATAATCATTGAAACTTGCCAGAATAAAGAAGCCATTTATGAATGAATTTATGTAAGGAGACATTAGGGAGAAAAAATAGCATTGTCCACAGAACAACAATCACTATTGTCTCCAGAAGAACAAAGTTTGATAAACAACAACAGTCTCATCACAGAGATTTGCCTTTGGAAAAGAGCTTTGGAAATTTCACGATATTTGTCCAAACTTTGTTCAAACAAGAGAAAGAATCTTTGGAACTTGCCTGAAAAAAGAAATCACCAGTGACTATGACGATTAGATTGTAGTGTGTAAATGTAGTACCTAACAAAAACAAAAACAAAAAAAAAAATACACAAAACATATGGAAAGCAGTTTAAATTTTTTTTGATTGGAGCAACTGTAGCACAACATTAGTTGATAAAATTCAATTTAATGTAAAATATTAATATGGGTTGTTATTTTTCTTTAGTGGCAGATGAGAGCAACGTTGGACCCTTGCCTGAGGACACTGCAGGTGAGGAGAAATATCTTGTTTAATAGATAAAAATAAGCACAATGCATGAAAGCAATACAAAGGAAGTCGTCTATAGCTGGTTACCCCATACATAAAGTTCAACCTGGGGCTTGATCATAGGCACGTGCGGCTGTCTGCGTGTGTTTGAGTGCTTGAATTAAACTCTCAATTTCTAATCAACACTATTGGCTTCATCAAGACTGGCTCCTCTGCTTTATGATTTGCCACTTCACTCAAGCAGAAAAAAATAAACCATTATATGTTTGAAGTCACACTCCCAGCTTCAACCTCTTCTCTTTTTTTTGCTTTTGTTGCATACCTCTTGAGTGTTCCTCCAGCACCCTGCCTTTTCCGTCTCCTATACTCTCAGCTTTCACCCAGACATATACCTCCTTAATTTGACCAAAGTGCAGATGAAAGCGGACAAGCACACAGCCGCTTCTGCGACACAAATGTGCGTTTCTTAAAGATGTGAGGAGAAATACAACGATAGACAGAGAGGACACACTCATCTAAAAGCCAAGTGCAAACTCTGACTGATGCTTCAGAAGCTCTTACTTGAGCGAGCCCACTGCTTTAAAAGTTTGATGTCAGGCTTTTCCATCTCGTTTTGCCTTGAAGTCTCCACCATTTAATTTGTAGCTACTTGAATTTAACAGTACTCTAGTATTTGCTCCACTGTTTGAGGCTGCTATCTGCCACTTTGTGTCTACTTTACTGCCTTGTTTTTTTCTACAGCGTAATGTTGACTTATGTTGTAAGCTAAACACCGTTTTTAAGAGAGTAATGAGATATACCTTTTAATACTTACACAGCTCTGGATCCAAAAACACTGACAAAAGTGTTGTACTTAAACAAATGAAAGTTGTTTCAATTCTTTGCTTCCTCCCACTGTCCAGACACATGTATGTAGTTAGTGACTGTTGACCAATTGGCCAAAGGCAATGAATATGAATGGTTAGTTATCTTGATGTTTGAATACACAGAGCAAGGTGCAAAGCTAAGTTAATTTACCGCATGTGCAATACTCTACTATAATTGTGGTTGTGTAAATGAGTTCATGTGACCAAATATGAGAACATGAAAGCACACTGACGAGTGATATTTCAAAACGCAGGTATGCAAGAGCTTTACCTAAATGTCCTTTTATACCCTTTCCTTTCAAAAGCCTTTCTCTTTTTTAATGCCACATCGCTCTGGGAATTGTTTAACAGAGTGTTCCTGGCAAGAAGAATTCATTTTCCAACCTACATTACTTTATAAGTGACATGCTTCCAACAGCCTTGCACCAGGACATCAGACAGCTGCCTGGACTTCGGTCAAAAGACTTGAGGTTGGCGGGGTGGGGGTTTTAGTGGGAAGAATGGAGTTTTTAGAGACAATCACTTCTGGGAATGCTCTTTTCATTTCCCTCCAATAGTCTTTTCCCTCCACACCCTGAGAAACACCGCAGACGCACAAGAAACTATTACCCTTATGGTAATGTTATGGTAATGGAAAGTCTCCATCATCCTGTGGAGAATGTGAAACTTCATATTATATTATGATTTCTGTGTCTTCGAGGCAAAGTCACTGAAATTAGAGACGACGTTACTATATGTGTGTATGTAGACGTCGCCCTGAGGTGAAATGCCTTTGTGAGTGATTATATTTCAGTAACTAAACATCCCTATTTGTGCTCACAGAGAATAATATACAAAATTGTTAACATTTTCTAGTTGTTTTAACTGGAAATGCTCCATCTTTGTGGTTGGAAATTCCTGACATGCTTTTTTTTTGTTGTCAAATGTGAGCATAGTCATCCCAATCATAAATCAAGTCAGATGCAGAAATACAATAACCGTGACTATAAGAATGTAATAAATAAATCAAACCACACTGGAGGGAGTCCAATTAAAACCCACTGAAAGCTCTGTCAGTGGAAAGAACAAACGGGTTCAGCACATCAGTCCATATCGCTCTCTCTTTCTCTTCAAAGCCACTTTAAATAGGACACACACTCAGGAGACACACGCAGAAGAGAAAAGTGCTGACAGGACGTATAAGGAGCGTTTGCAGCTGTGTTTGAGTGCCGTGTTTTCCTGTGGTGATGGGGACAGCCCTGAGCCTTGTGTGAATGTGTGAGAGACACGCTTCCTTGTGAAAATAAACGGTGGACAATAAATATCTTGGGGAATGATGAAAAGTTTACAGAGAGGAGAATGTGTGTCTTGTCTACAGACACTACAGAATAATTAATAATAAAAGACTATGTCTAGTCTTTAATAGTTAGCGTTTTAATTGTGATTGTCCTTAACAGCATGTCTGCAGTAAACATCATAAGCCCTGCCTCTGTTTTCCCAATGAGGAATGGAAAAAAGAGGTCTGGCAATGCATTGTCTTTTTGTGTATTTTATGTGCTTTTGTGTTGAGGTCAAACTTTGGCCCCAACATTGGATTTTATAAATACATTTACTGTGTGTCTAGGGAGTAGAGATGTGATAACTGTTTAATACATTAATCACACATTATGTATGAAGTCGTAGCATTAAATAGGGCTGCCTAGTTTTGGTAATACTCTTTTAACCTTTTTATATTCTGCCATAGGGGCACTTTACCCATCTGCAATGTGAGTTTCTGCCCCGGACGCATACAAATGATAACAAGTAAAGCTAACTGTAAACAATGCTTTATTAAAGTGTCTAAAAGATAAAAAGCGGTCTCAGTAAAAAGAATAACAAAATTTTCATTCTGGGAAAGGTTGTATTGGGACATCCCTCATTTTAAACAATAGAAAGTGATACTACAAACAAAGATTTTCATTTTATTGTTGTGGTTTTATAACAAATACTCCGAAGCCTAAATGCTTGTCTGCTTTTGTTGTAGTTTCCTGGTTTATTGTCTTTGTTTTGTCTAAATTTCCTGCCTCCACCCACTTCGAACACTCAACACACATCTCTGTCTGTGCCAACGCCATTCAGGCTTAGAAACTGACAAACAGTCTGAGGGGCTTAGGATGAACAACATCTTTATGAAAATGCATGTTTGTGTGTGTATGTGTGTGGTTGTGTGCACCATGGGGCCGCTGTGTGTGTGATGCACTGGGACACTGCTGCAATCCGTTGTCTGAATGTCTCCCCTGTGAAACTTTGACTTTGACAACAGTCACACATTGACAGGACTGCCAAAACTCTGTCTTTGGAGAGTCACATGTCTCTGTGATTTTCATTTATTCTCTCCACCCTTCGCTCTTTATCTTTCATTGCTTCGTTGTCCAGGTTTTATCTGATCTCTGATCTCTTTGGTTCTTTGTGCTCAGTATTAGAAAGGAATCTGTGTGTTTGTTTGTCAAAAATAACAATTTCTAAACTTACTATGATATTTTTTTTTTTTTTTTTACCTTAAAGCAGTACAATGTTACTCCAAAATATGAAGCCTGAAAATCATAAGCCCATAATAATATCCTTAAATTAATATGGTTGGGTTCTGACATGCAACGGTATAAAAAAATTGCCTGGTTTAATTAATGTTTTTTCTGTATGCACCTTCCACACACACATTTAACTTAAATCCAGTGTATATGTATAAAAAGCTTTGCAGCATTTAGCCTTTTGGCAGCTTTAATCCTACCAAATATGTCTCAACCAAATAGGGCTATAATCCAGAACGATGGGGAGACAATTGACGGATGAGTATAATAAAACAACACTATTTAGGTTTAGGTTTTCAGCTTTTTACGGTACTTGTTTGTCTGAAAACCAGGTATTGTGTCCCCACTTCTGGCCTCTGCCCTGTCTGGTGTCCCTGTAAGTGACTGCACACAAAATGGAAAGATTCATGTAAGATTTGGTTTTATTGACTCTATTGTTACTTGTACATGCAGCAAAACTGTAGCCTTCTGCAGATGTTGCTTAGTCTTTGTCAGTATTGTCTTCTTTACTTAGTGCTCTCAGACATGTCAATGTACTAGAGTGTGCTACCTAATACCCTTTGACCTTTTCTCATCTCTCTAGGTCTAAATAAATGTAAAAAAACCTGAGCCGTAATCAGGAGATGGTCAGTGCTGTCGTCTTTGGCTGCTCTGTCCATTTATCTGCATCAGACTACACTCTAATCACTGACATGTACTCCACTATATCTGGCATGATGCTTGAGATGGAGAGAGGGCACTGAGAGCGGGATGCAATTTGTTTTTTCCCGGCTCTCTGGACTAATCACTGTTATAGTTCGTGATGGATTCAGTTTCAAAGTCTATTTTTTTTTTGTGTCTCTCTGGGGAAGAGTGGATGTGAAAGTAAGTGTCATTCAATGACCTACAGTACTCAGTGGCTCATACGTGCATACTGGAGAATCAACAGATGGATGAATGGAACAAAACTACTACAAAACTTCTTTTTGCTTTTTAATATTGAGTTCAACCTACTCTGTCTTGGTTACCTGCTTTTTAATTAGTATTTTTTTGAGTATGAGTTAGGGATATATTTTAATAAAAATGCTCAAACTCAATACAAAGCACAACGTAAAACCAAGGCTTGTAAAAGAGATCAACACATTTTAACTTAACAGAAAATGAGAACAATTGCCAAATGCAAACTAACAAACTATAGGAACTAAAACCAGATTTTGCCAGTATTAGTCCAGGTCTACTCTCAGGCACAGTGTCCTTTTCTACAAAAAAAGAAAAATGACTCCTTTTCAAATAAATTTTTTTTTGGATCTAGCACTAACACTTGAAGATGTGCAACTTCTTCTTTTTTGTTTTCCAGACAAACTTTGTTAAAACAGCTTTGTGACCTTATTTTTTTATTAAAATACAAAGAAATGGCTGTGGTATGACAGTAGTAATAACATGTCATACAACAGCTGTCAAATCTTCAATTAATTTTAAAAACTGTATTAATTCCCCCCCCAAAAAAACATATATTCAAATATGTTTGGCAATAAATGGATGGGATATTTCTCAAGTCACATTTACTGATTGCAACAATGGGGATAGTTGTGTACTACAGTTTTTACACTCTGTAGTACATCCCACTACTTTGTGGCTTTGTGCTGTGACTATTTTCCTTGATTGAAACCCATCACTGATGAAGCAGTGAGGGAAGTCTATTTTCTCCACGGTGAATGGCTTTAAATAGAAGCAGACGCTGAGCTGAAACTCTCGTACAGAGCGTCTAAAGAGCGAACTGCTGCAGTGGAAGTAGCTGCTGTTGTTAATCAGCCTGCTTTGTTGCTGCAGCCCGCTGCTAAGCCGCTCCTTAGTGTAATTTTGACTTTGAAAGTAGCACGTTGCCATCCTGCCAACAAAATAGCCTTGGGATATCTTGGCACTCTTTATCTTAGTGTTTTTTCTTTTCTGTTTTATTTTTATTTTGTCATTTTTTTCACACTTACTCTTGTCTGGTTCTTTTGTTGTCACTCCCATTCTGTCTGTTTTCAGGCTCTTTCTTTGTTGCTTTTTTCTATAGTGTCCATTTTTTTTCTTTGCCAACCACTACTACTCATATATTATCTCCCTCATAGCGTTTTTCTTGCCTGTCACCCCTCCCCCTTTCCCCACTCTATCTCTTTCTTTAAAAGCCGCTTAATTCGATCATTTTCCAGTTGGACAGCTGTAATTACATTTATGACACAAATCCTGCTACTCACAGCAAACTACTGTATGTGCCATCATCCAATGTCCGTCCAGTCTTTGACATTTCGAGTTCAACTTATCCTGCTATTCATTTCATGCTAAAATTAAATGTAAAACCAATTTGTTTGAACTGACGTATCACTCCTACAAACTACTCTTCTGCACAAAACCTTTATTTAATTCATTTTCTTCTGCTTAGTCCCGTTAGGGAGCCTATCCCTGCAGCTTAGGGCCTGAGACGGGGTACGCCCTGCACAATGGCCGGTTAGTCGCAGGGCTGACATTTAGAGACAGACAGTGACAGACAAGCATTCACTCTCACATTAATTCACCAGGGACACTTTAGAGTTGCCAGTTAACCTATACAGAACTGTTTTTGGGTTGGTGGGAGGAAGCTGGAGTACCCGGTTGCTATGAACCCACAGTAACACAGGGAGGGAGATTTGTGCAAGCCACACTGCACAATGTGAAATAGGTACATTATAATCTACTGCATGTTCACACTGAGAGATGGAACAAACGTTATGACCAGGGCCGAAGTCAGTCGGAGCACATTTTTAGACTCTAAACGCTGTGTGATTGCGTCATTGGTCTGCGTCTTCTCCAAGCCGTCGTGGTGGCGGTAAATTGTGAGTTAGTGCTAAGATTAGAGGCTTTTATGTGCTTTGAAAAGAAAGCTCTGTTTTAGAGTCCCAAATAAAACTTCTACTTGTATGAGTATGTTATTTTTGCACGTTCCTAATGGTGAGTGTGCTGACAGTTTGTAGGGCAGCGAGAGGCAGACACACTATGCAACAATTCTTCTGATTTTCTGACAGTTCTTTATATCTGTTGCACCTCGTACCCTACCTCACTGTAAGACATACAACAACCGTTTTTGAGCTACTATTCAGAGGCATTTCTGTCTCTTCTCAGTAGATCAGAATCGGAACTCGGGGGAGAACCTGCTGATTTTTTTTTATTTGGTGTGACAATAACTTCTTGCATTTAAAAGAAACACAAACAAAGAAACTTATCTTTGATTTAAGATGTAAAAAAGACTCAGCACAGTACCGTGACACATTTTTAATGACCATCTTAAATTTGATTTGAAACACTGCAGCTGTTGTAATATGTGGTCAACAACAAATTTACCCAATGCGTAAACTGTTCTCTTTCTTACTCGGTCTCACCATTCTTTTTCCTTTTTTTATTGAGAGCCTCCTGTGTTTTTCTTTTATCTGTTTGTTTTATAACCTTACACTAAAGTCATAGTAATGCAGTTAAAATCTGTTCTAAAATTGAGGAGTGCAGCTGAAGTAACAGATTCTCCAGAAGGCCAAATGTCCTAAAATGTGAATTCTCTTTGTTGCCTCCAGGACGTTGCCATGTTTTACCATATTGTAAATCAAATCGGTATTCAAAATTTCATCTTTTAAATTTGTGTTTTTATTCATCTTTTTTATACCATATTTAAGACTATAATATTATAGATATTTATTCAATGTTTTTTTTTCTTAGGGGGTGTTTAGTTTTGTTTGGTATTGGGCCTATTGTAAAATATTCTTTCTAGAGCTACTGTATTTGTCAGGTATATGTAGAAAATTGTGAAATTGTAGACATGATCCCATTGCAATCTTGCATCAAACGCCAAGATGAAGAGTATAACGTCTGCTTTGGTATTCTCATGTCAACAGTAACTGCTGTACATTATGTATGGGATTTTGTTGATGGCCTTTTAAATAGATGTGCATGTCACATCAGCTCGCTCTCATCTCCCTCAGTCCAACAGTACGCACACACACAAACTGCCCTGTGTATTGGGAATCATTAACTAAAGTGATGCAGCTTTAGCTATCATGAATCACGGTGGCATCATATCGACAAGCCAGAGCCAGTAAGGAATCCAAAATGCCTGCTTGTGTGACTTTGTGTGTCGATGTGTGTGTGTGTGAGGATTACCAGTATTTTGAGCTGGCAGCAGGCCCAGTCTTCTGCCTCCCCTTCCCCATTATTCTCTGTCTTCCCCGCTGCCACCGCAGTGTTCCCCAGATGAGACTCCACACCTGCGCTGTAGTCTTCCCGCTTAAGGTGACATAACGCGACAAATGAAATTGCAAGCGCACATTACTTTATCTACTTGTTTTCTTTTACAATTACCAGTCCTTACCAATGAGGGACATAACAGCGGGTGCAGGCAGAGCGTGGTCCATCTTCTCTGCTTGGCTACTCATACAATTGTGTTATTTAGCTTGACTAATCTGAAACACAATACTGCAATGGAAATTTCATTACTTTGATGCATAAAAAAACACTAGAAAACGGTAAAGCTGAGGCAGATGAGGAACATTTCTTGACCAAAAGTATCTAACATCACAGGTGCAAACTGAAATTTAGTCTGCAAGGTTTTACAAGTCAAGCTAGAAGTTGTCTAAAATATGTGGCAACTTGGAAAATGGACCACAAATTTACCAAGAGCTTCAGCCCATATAGCTAATAATGCTAACTATTCCATTGTGGTATTTTTGGTTTAATTCCAGACTATAGTTGAAACTAGTTTAACAAAAATTTGCTGACACCTCCTCTTTTTCTGTCATCATCCTCAGGCGGTCTATCGTAGGATTTATTGATAACATCTTAAACTAAACTAAAACTAAACTAAACTAAATTTTTTAATAGCTTTTTACTTGGATATTTTACATTATTTAAAAAAAAGATCTATGGAAAACAAACTTTTGGCACCCAAGTTTACATGATTGTCTTTTCAAAATGTCTAGCTTATTCTCTATTGAATACCCCCAGTAAAGCTGTGTCTCATCTGTTGCTGTTGTCCTCATCATTCTTTCTGCGATATCCCTCCGTCCCTCAGTAATATTTCTCACAGCGTACAGTACTTGTTATGATGGATGTAGAAGCAGTAGCAGGGAGGCACACCTCACATCCATCACACACTCAACAACACCATAGTTAACTGCATCATGTGTGTTTTTTTTTTTTTTTTTTCTCATCTATGCTTGTGCTGTCTGAAGTTTAACCCTGTTGTAACCACCTCAGCAGAAACCACAAAGTTACATGTTATAATTTGTTTTCGCTCCTAGTTCCTGCCACTACTATGGAACTGGGCCCTACTCTTGGTTTGAAGAAGTCCAGTTCGTTGGAGAGTCTCCAGACAGCTGTGTCGGAGGTGAACAGGAAAAACGAACTGCTTCCATTCCACCGGCCGCGCGCCAACATGGTTCGAGGACGGGGCTGCAACGAAAGTTTTAGAGCCGCTATCGATAAATCCTACGATGGTCCGCCTGAGGATGATGATGGTAAGTTAAAGGAAGTGTCAGCAAATTTTTGTTAAACTAGTTTCAGGCTAAAAACCCTGGACTAAAATTTATAGGTCTTTACTTTCTTCAAAAAGGAATTGGACTTTTTTTACACCCTGATCTTTGCAACTATGCCAATAGATGTTTTTCAGTTTGTAAATAACATGAGCAGCACAACATTTACGATTAAGAATTACGAACAAGGTGAAATGGCAACAACTACCCGTGTGTGCTGTCAGTGAGTGGGCAGAGAACAATTTCAGTCAAACGCTTTGTACGGTTTTAGATCTCGACAGCCTTATAACATGCACAACTGTGATTAATTTTTGGCCAATCATTTGTTCTGTTTGCCACAGATACTCAAGTAAAACTTTTGTCCATCAGAAGAATTTTGATTTTGCTCCAAGTTTCTAAATAATCTAAATTATTGTCTTTTACTTCTGTGCTTTTGTTGCATTGGCTGTGTAATTTTATTTGTTAATGACATTGTATGTGTAAGTGTATATAAGCTCAGCAGTCTGCTTTGTCAGTAAAAAAAAAAAAAAACTAGAACGGATTTTTTCAATGAGACGACGTATTACCATCAGCTAGCGCAAGAACGTTATGGCTTCCAGTGAAAACATACATGCAAAATTTAAACACTTTTTTCAGTCCATAGTTTTGAACAAACTTTTTCCAGTATTCACTATCTATTTACAACTTCATACAGCCGACCCAAACGCGATAGATTTCGGCATCATATAGCGTCATAAGTAGGACCCATACACATGACGTCACTGGTTATAGTTTTTCCCAGGTTTGTTTGTGACCAATCATTTATGTTTTTTATGATTTTGATAAGTTAGTTAATTGGTTTGGTAGTGGGGTCTCAGGCTATAAGATAGGGGCCCTCTGCACTACAGTGTTAGGTGTGACTTGTCCGGGACCTGGGTACACGGCAAGTACTAGCTACAACGTTTTAAAAAGGCTGCTTACTCCAGTGTATGTATTGTAAATATTGAAATGCACTATCTTTTTGTATTTTGAGCATCAATCTTTTTCATTTATTGGGGACCTACACAATAAAGTTACCACAACACAAGTCACGGCTAAGCCGTATATCTGTTTGTAAAGAAGAACTCGCTACACTCAACCATGCACAAAGTAAGATGAAGACTTTGTAAGGAATATAGAGCGCTTTAGAGTGTCAACACACATTAAACATTGACTTTTTCTTCTTTCTGTTAGATGTGAGTCAGTGCCGGTTAAAGCTTTAAATATTTATCCAGCAGTTAAACGGCGCTACTGTAATTCCCGGCCGTGTTATTAGCAGCAAACTCTTATCTGTCACCACCAGAGTAATGAGTCAGCCTGTTTCAGATCACTACACTCGTGCCGGATCGGACTAATAGGGCATGTCAACAGCACACACACTGCGGCTACGTCTGTCACCATCTCTCTAAGCGTTCAACACTTGGAGAGGTGCTGATAATTGACAGAAGGCAGTTGAAGTGCTCTGAGGTTCATTTATTGTGCAGTTCCATTGAGTGCATCTTGTAAATGCTTATCTTCTTGTATCATCTTCTTTCACAGGCTTAGAGGCGAATATTAAGTTTTTGATGGGAGCAAGCATTACCTTGTTTTTGAAACTGTTTGGGTATTTTTGTTTTGGCTTAGAGTGTGCTGATCCTTATACAAGAGCACTTAAGATTTTAGTGCAGTAATTGGTCAAGAGTGTGATGTTAATGCAGCACTAACATAAGCGTCAGGTGGAAATACAGTGACTCTTTGACATTTGTGATAAGCTGTGTTAGTGAGGTTTCTGTGAAAGAGGGCATCTCAAATGTGCCTAGAGTGTAGCTAAAGTATTGAAAAGATAAGCTATAATTAATATTTTGTCTTAGACTCTAAAACATTTTTCACTTGGTCTTCTGTGGGTCTTGTACCTAGAGGTCTTGGGAATTTAAATCAAGATTGTCCAAGACCACAAAGTAGCATTTTGACCACGTTGTTGCTGTGATAGAAAGTAAACTACAGGTATTTTATTTTATACCAATTAACAAAAATCACCCTAACTCTGCCGTGTTTTGATCTTCATGAGTTTGAACTAGATCTAAAGACTTTGTGCTGTCTTTTTGTTTGGGCTGGTTTCTGAGATCTCTTCTTGTATCATACACTAGTTTTGGGCTGCTTTCTTTCTCTAAATATGCACACAATTCCTCACTCCCCTCCTCTTTTCACGTTTTTGTCTTGCCCACTGAGGATCCACAGAGAGGAGAGAAGGAGGAGGAGTAATAAATTAAGTGCAAAGGGACATCTCTTTCCTCAGGAGTGTTATCTACAGACATCTATTTTGTTGACATTTACAACTGGATCAGCAGCAAGATCTCAAATTAATTAAAAATTTAAATTTAGTGTGATTTAAATGTTTGCCAAGACAATCTGTTACATTTTAAAGAAACAAACATCAAACATCAGGACTTATTATAACATTTACAGATGAACCATTGCATAAGAGACACTTCTCTAATCTCTGATGAAATTGTCATAAACCGAACATGAGAGATGCTTGTTGTGCATCTCGTCCAACAGCTCCTCTGCCGTGAGTTTGACTTCTGCGTAGGAAGCTCCAGTGTATCCTTGCTAATGCTTCCTCTCAGAAGCCTCCTCCTCGCTCCTTGGAGCAGCATTAAGAGCGTTGGGACTGCACTAAAGAAGGCGCACGGAGAATAACTTCTGGTGCAATTAAGGGGTTGAGGCATATTTAGGTCTTGACTTGGACTTCTTCTCTTCTTTTGGCTCCCTATAGGGATCGCCAAAGCAAATCATTTAGTGGTTCACATCTTGAGTCTGGTATAGGGTCCGGGTTTGTGGCCCCTTGTGGCCGGATTCTGAAATAAAGACTAGAATAGACTCTGGTCTCGGTCATGACCTTGTCTTGACTTTAACACTAGAATGAGCCAGAGCCACAGATTGCATGTTGACTGGTGACCTTAGAATAGTTTTTCTTATTGGTAATTTTTATATATTAGAAAAAGATTTTACTCACAGCTGCATTTGACTCGTCTATCCATAATTCATCTGGAACATTAGGCCTAATGGCTGCTGACAGTCACACACAATTACAATTCAAGCCTGTAGCGAGACAGTCTTTGTAATTAAGTCTGATGTGAATTTTACACAAAGTAACATCCTAATTGAAGTTGCTAATTTGGTTGTCTTTATCTTATGAAGTCGTAATAGTGGTCTGTGTGTGGGTGGGGTGGTTTGATTTTCTGAGTGATCATTGTTATTCAAGACCAGGCTTGTAGTCTGTCAGAGAGAAGTAATGAGGCGTCATAGTTTATTTTTTGAACATTTTTTGAAAGATACAGTTTATAAGTGATTACACATTGAGTAAAAGTTAAATACATTTCTGCTGTCTTAAATAAAAAAGTGTGACTGTTTAGTTCAAGTCTGTCAGGTTTAGCTTAATGTTTAAACAATTGTCAGTGATTCGTGAGTACTAGAATAATTGTTGATCTTTTTGTGAAGCGTAACTTGTGTAAATCTTGTGCTCCCTCTAGATGACTGTTCAGAGCCCAGTTCAGGCCGGGACTCCCCTCCGGGTATTTCATCTCAACAGGAAACGGGGGATCAGCCTGACGAAAAAAGCAAAAAAGACAAAAAGAAGAAACCAAAGGCAAAGAAGAGAGAAAAGAACAAAACCAAAGAAAAAGACAAGAAGAAAACAGAGGAGCCTGAAGATACGGAAAAGAAGAGTAAGAAGATAGGCTTTGGTCTTCTCAGGTGAGTAATGTAAATCCAACAGTAAAGTGTGATTTCAAACAATGGAGCATTACCTCAAAAGGAAGGAGCTGGTCGATGTGACATTTGAAGAGGTAAGAAGAGGAGGGTAGTGTGCTACAAGATGAGTGACAAAAGCACCAAACAACATCTCCAATCACAGTTTAAAAGAAATTATTATTTATTTGCATTTTACTTTTTTTTTCTTTTGCCAAGACTAAAACACATAACTGCTTTACATTAGGGTTCCATTAAATCAATATCCCACCTGTACACAATAGGTCAGGGTTCGGTGTCTTGGCCAAAGACATTATGAGCAGGATGTCTAAGTATTTTAACAAGTATTTCAACAGGGTGAAAGTTCATACATTTAAAAGAACGCTTAAGTTGGCCCAATTACAAAAAGCCAAAAGTGGGCATTTGAAAGACAAAGATCCATCTGAAATTTCCATCACTGATGCATTCACATAAGACCATTTGCATGAACACTTATGCCTCTGTGCTTTTTTTGCTGATATACAATCCACTCAAGACTTTAAACTCTTCCAAAGGTGTGGAACATATTTACTATAACCATTTCCATGTCATTTAGTTTTAACACTATGTCTAATTGATGCTGTGAATGGGAACATTTTTTTCCACCAATGAACACTATGAACTTTTTACCTCAAATGAGGTTATATTCACATGGCAATTGCTCAGATTCCAATCTTTAGAAAAACATTTATGTGCAATTTAATCTACAAACTACACTCTTTGAAAAAGTACTTAGAAAAGCAGCTCTTGTGAACCAGAACACAGCAGAAACACTTCCAGATTTCAAAGTCACATTTTATCACAGTTATTATCTCCCAGAATTACATGTTATTTAAAATGAAATATTGGGCAATTAGTGTAATTTGCTCTCATTTTAGTTCATTACAAAAGTTCACTGCCCTCTCCTTAGATTTTCCTACCTTATGGATACCTATTTTACACCTTCTTTTCCTCGTGTTAAACTCTATTCTTTCTCTACAGCCGACAGCAGGATTTCCTTTAACAATCTGTCATGCCTTTCTTGTAATGTTGGTCGTTGAAAAGCTGCTCTTTTAGCCTCAGAAACATTAAGGCTTTCAATGTTGGTAACTCTGGCAACCATGTGTTAACGTAGCCCTATATGTCAAATACCATATGCTACATCTCACTGACTTTTAGTTTAGCCCCAATTACCAGCATAAGCAGTGGTATTTCCCATTCATTTACATGAATGTAGTGGCCGCTGTGTTGTTTACCATTAGCAGAGAGAGCACAAATGATAAAGAGGTATAGCCTTAAGGGTTTTGTTGCACAAGCCATATGTTTGTAGTGAGTGCATTTGTGTAAAGTTGATGTTGTGGCTTTGTAGCTTTTGCTGCTTTCACAATGTGTTAATCTTAAATTTGCAAAGCATCTGCAAGTCCAAATCTGTTTAACTCTTGGTCTTCCATGTCATGATATCAGGCGTTGTGGTCCTATGCATGCTGTGATTAGTTTGTTGTTTTTTATGTCCACCTTAATTGCTTATCTGAATACATACTTGAATTTATTCTATCTAAGAGTGCAGCTGAATATTGATTTACTCTGATATTCTCTACCTTCTCACTGACAGCACACAGATGTTGTCAGTTGGTAACCATTAGCCAGAATTATCTTCTTTATGTATAATTTGTGAATTTAATTAATTTTAATGAGATCTGTTGTCAGAATGCACCTGTTGCTAAAGTTTTATATAAGGAACCAGTGCAAAAAGCTAAATAAGCAACATTCTGTATTCACTTGGAAAGAACATCCATTCATCTTTTTTTTTTCTTAACCCGGGTTGGAAAGAACATGGGAATAGTACCATATGGAGTACTGTATCTATTATTGGAGTCAAAGCAGTCCTTTGCATATTTTTATAGCAAAGACCTACTGGTTACTCATTTCTATCCTACCATCCAAACTCCTGGTACAAGGGATGTGCTTGAAGTGATTTAAAAGTAATCTGTCCCACACACCGCCAGTGGCAAACTCTCATACTCTCCACAGACTGAACACCTGAGGATGTCCACCACAGCCCTGAGTCTCCACACACACACCACCCAACACTGGTATCTTTACCCACTTATTCCCTCTCTCCACCTTAAGTGGCTCCAAGTTCATTAAAGGTTAGCTTCAATCTCAGTTTTTCCTGTTCTTCTCTCCCGTACTCTATTTGATTGTGGACTAAACAGTGTATTCTGCTACTTGTGTAATATCTCCAGTTTAATCTAACCTAGCCTTCACTCTTTCTACATTTCTTTAAGCTAAGCACCAACCCCTTCTTCACCTCATGCCATAAGTGCTTAAAGAAACCATTTAATACACCCAAGGATATTTTTAGCCTCAATCCCACCCCTTATCCCACCACCATAAGAGGGTCTTGATTAGAGCATGGTGATAATCTCAACCTTTCTCTCCTTTCCTTTCCTTAAAACCACTCAAATCCCCTCTGCCCCTGGTCTTTGTATAAAATTTTTCTTCTCTCCCAGTCTGCTCTTTCCAGCTCGGGCTTGCTATCTGCATTACATGATTGCATGTAATGGTGATAGACCGAGAAAGCAAATTGGTGCTATTCAGTTTGCTTCAATCTAGGCTTAGCTGTTGATTTGTCACATTCATGAAAGGCCAACTTTGATTGGCCTAATGGTTTAGAAGAGAGGTACGAACACTCAACCTTAGCAATAGGTTCACCATTATGCAACAGAAAAGGCTCGTGTTTATGATTGTAGCTTTAACACAGTGATTGTGGCTATATACTGTATATAGGTTATATGGCTTTATAATTTATATTTGATAAATACTTTTAGTTTGTAACCCGTACTGTGAATGTGAGTAAACACACTCTCCACCCACAAGTGAGCACTCAGGGTATGACCAATGCACTGTTCCCATCAGAGTCTGTTCTGTCTGTAGCCTGTCCAGCCACCCTGATTCTTAGTTTGATTTGAGTTGGATTTCTAGGAGGCTGTACCAACAGAATAAACCGAAGTCCCCTATGAATTAACTGCCTCAGAATGCAACACTATATATAATAATAAAAAAGACTGTCATGTTTTATGTAAACAGTTACGATTGGTCGGAAAGGATTTATCTGGAGTTGAAATGGCTGTGAAGGGAGAGGATTCAAGACCCATTTCATGGAAAAGATAATAAAGTTTATTCTCACATTTCGACCATAAATACTTCAAAATTCTACCATTCTTTTTTAACAGGGACTGAGTGAGGGACATTGAGTAGTACCAAGTTGTAAATATGACTGGCCATGTACAATGTCACTATTGTAGGAAAGCTGACAGCTGAAAGCTAACTAATCTTGGGCTAACTATGATAACCTGACCCAACCCCTGTCCAACAAAAAAGAAACCCATCAGTATGATCTTCAAATCTGCAATGACCAGACTGGGAGAGAAGATAAATGAAATATAAAGGCCAGGTGCAGAGGGGATTTTAGAAGTTTGAAGAAAAGGAAAGGAGAGAAAGGTTGAGATTATCATCGTGTTCTCAACCCTAAATTCATCTTTTTTGTCCCAATGGGAAATTGATTTGCACTGGTGGTACAACAGGGACAAAATAATCAACAAAACACAACAGTAAAACACCGCTTAGCTAAAACGACCGGAGCAATAAAAACTCTAATGAAGACCCTCCCCCTTATTGTGAATGTATATGTTGTAGGAGTGAGGCTAATATATACTTTTGTGTAATATATAGTTTCTAAACTGCTGCTAATAAACGCTGAACTAACTATGATAAACTGGTCCATAAAGAAACTGTTTCATAAAGTCCTGTTGTCTTCTTTAAAGGGTTTATTTCCAAGAGGAGAACTTTCCCTGTATGAGTAATGATTGTTTTAGTTATAACCCTAGTATTTCTTGCTTACCATATATATTGTGTTTGTCTGCCTTCACTACATTTTAATTATAATGATGTATTAGATAAATAATGTTGTGGAATTTATCTTTTCATAATATAAACTAAACTCTGGGTAATTAGGGCCTTATTTCTACATTTCTGAGCTGGACATTAGAAACGGATACAGAATCTTTTTTGTAGAAAATCCCTCTGAAAGTGGACAGCTGGCTCTGTCATCTGAACCACAGCCAAATGGAAATGTCAATCATCAGTTTGTGAGCGTGCTTGGCCGTGCACATGCGTCTGCACTACACGCTCCAGCGTCATGAATATTAATCTAGTGATTAAACATGATTGGACACACGGTCAGATGGTTGTCATCGAGTTGGCAGACCGTGGCTGTGACTGAGTCTTCCTCAGATGTTGTATGTGTTGTCTTCAAATCATCTACTGTTTATCATTTTATGAAAAGTTTAATGTTGTTGGATATATAGTATGTAAAGCAGGCAGGCTTTTAGACCCTAGTATAGTGTGTAAACATGCCCACAACCAAAGAGTTGACAGTGTGTTGTGTTTATGGGACCAGTGTTTGGCAGTGCAGGCTGTTCATTTTCTAATTTAAACGGTGTGAATTTATGTGAATCTATGATAATAAATGCATGTTGCCTGTTTTACTGCTGCGCTCCTCTTAGAGCTGCACAACGTCAGGAAAACGTGATATAACCATTTTAATTCCCTGTACATACAAAGATGGGTTTCTTAAAAAAACATTTCTTTTTCCATGTGTTTCAGCTAGGGGTGTGCCGGTTTAAGAATTGGTGATGACGGTTATGACGTGAGTCAAATGTGACGGTTCATAACATAACCGTCGGCGGGGGAAGTGGGCGGGGGAGGGGGGGGTAAGATGGTTACGGAGATTAGTTGTATTGGCATTTGTAACAAATACCGTTTTTCCACATATTCTGCACAGAGGCTCATCTGGTTTAAACCCGAAATGTGCCCATATAGGCGATGTAACATTTTTTTTCACAACGAGATCCATGGTTTTACCTTTCTTCACGAAATTGCTAATGCTAAGGTATGCTGAGTTTCATTTTCATTTTGCAAGTGAACACGGCGCGGTGGCGCTTCCATGTCACGGTTGTCATTGTCTGCTATATTTGCTTTTTATTTATTAAAATACATGCAATTGGTTGATGAAACATTTATTAAAATTAAGATAAAATTTGTACAAAACGAAATTTGTTTTTAAGAAAGGTTTTCTACAAAGCAAAATTTAATGAAGTGGTAAATATCATGTCTGACGATTTACAAAACTTCATTAAGTGGTAAAAACCATGTCTCCCGATATATTGCGCATGTTATGATCCTATCAAAAAATGAAAATAATTTTTGATAAAAAATGTTTGTAAAAAATATTTTAATGACACGGTTTTGACGGTTATAGAGTTCTAATGACGGTGTTCAACTATAACCGCCGATCACACGGTTATATAATAACCGTCACACCCCTAGTTTCAGCTACCTAATACTACATTTATAATAAAAGGGTCTTTAGAAGCTCTTTACTCCTAAAAAACATATGGCCTTTATTTTTGGCAAATGTACTTTGAAATAAAATCTGCCTGAATAGAAAAAGCCTCATGAATCCAGGTTTCAATTAGAAGAGCACAGGTCTCCTTCAGCTTTGAGTCGGCCCCCTCCCTTTACCACTATTTTGATGCCTATAATTACTCTCCCCATATTTTGCCCCCATTTCCTTCTTTCTCCCATTCGGCCTCCTCCGTTTTTCCACTCGGCCATAATGCGACACCTCTGTTAGACTTAAAGTGCTCCATCGTTGGGACTATTAGCCCATCTCGGTGGTAGGCCCCATTAGGACTGACTAGCTCCATTGTGCTCTCTATTATGGCAGAGCCGCATGCTAGGCCTATTAGCCTAAGTCTGTACGTACTGTATGCCTGAGAGTGTTGAAGTGTGCGTCTGTGCTGCATAGATGAAAGGACTGATGGTGGAAAATGGACTTTTTGTTGCTGCAGTTCCTGTCATTTCAGGGACTTTGTGGATGTGTTGGTAGAAAGAGTAGACTCCGGTGGAAATGAAACATGTATAGCTGTCTCTGTAAGGCTGCTGCTACAGGTGCAGTATGTTAATAATTTAGACTATTGTTATATAATATAATGTAATATAATATTCTAATCTTGATTTTGAAGAATAATACAATTAAAAAAAAATACTTTTTGCTAATAGCCAAGTCAGATTTATCAGTCAGTATAAAGTTCACTGAAGTTCAGCAGAATTTACAGTATAAAACCTGAAACGCTTCTATGCTAAAATCTCTCTAGCAACACATTGACACAAGGCTTTTTATAAAAAGGCCATCTCTAAATTTGACATTTCCTAGATGCATCATTGTCTGTTATTTGCAAAACCTTCACCTGAGAGACTTAACTTTAAGGACTCTGATTTGTATATTTTATGACATTTATCACTTTTAGAAATAAATGTTCCTGATAATGTGGAGTTTAAATATGGTATGGTGACAATCTTGCTCTGTGAACTATAAGTATGTATGGGTTGGGCATCACTTAAATAAAGCGGTTATTAATTTAAAGAAAAGGTATGTGAACCTTTTGGAATTTTATGGTTTTCTGAATAAATTTGTCTTAAAATGTGATCTGATCTTCATCTAAGTCAAGAGTATTGAGAAACATAATGTATTCGTAATAATTCATTCATTGTGCAATGATGTCCTCCAAAAAAACTTATTTGGTTGTCTTTTTGCATTAGTACCATAAATAATGCATTTCATTTCAGTTTTAGCTTATAATTTATACTTTACTGGCCCGAGCTGGTTGCCTGGCATATGTATTTGTTGTACAGAGCAAATCTGCATATTTGCATCTTGGAACAACAAATCAAAATCTGCAACAATTGCCATTTGACTCTCAATGCAGCACAAACTTCTGACCAGACATGGCATTGTCTGATAATTAGAGAGCTTGAAATCAGGGAAAGAAGTGCAAGCTGCCAATCAAACAGCCATGACAGGAAGTCATTGGGGTGTCACAGACTGATGCCATGGCTGTCAATCACCCGGCCTTATGTGTGTGAACGTGTGCCACTCTATTCACTGTCCATCAGCGCACATCTGCTCATGTACGCTCGTGTGTGTGTGTTCATTAGCCCATCATTCTTGCCTTTTCCCTCAGGGAACCGTTTTCTCTAATGTCGCACACAGAGAGGCGTGTCCACACTGCAGCGGTGGGAGGAGCTGACAGAAGTGTGGAAGAAAAGGAAAAATAGACAGAGTGAGAATCACAGATGTCTGCAATCGTTTTTCACTCGTTTGTTAACATCTTTTCAGAGGCAAGTGTGGGACAACCCCCTGAACCCGTCCAGACTCCTGAGAGCTGTACGTTCACTAGGTTTAACAAGAGACAGCGGTAAAATAGACAAAATTTAAACCCAAATTTTAACATTAATAAAAGGTTTGATTTAGAGTGCATTGTGAATTACTTATCTACTAAAGCTATCTTAATACCTAATAGTGTGTAGTTTGTGTTCTTATGGAGTGTTACCAATTACTTAGGTCCTCTAAAGTAGTTAATCTGACTGCTGTAGTTGCTTACCTAATAACATATGTGTACCCAACAGAAAGAGAAATAACAAAGTAATTGGGCAGTAATGAAAATGAGCTAATCGGATGCAACTATGTAACTTTACTTAAATCTTACTGCTAAGGTTAGGTCATGAAAGTCTATTTGTTTTAATGTTGTTCATGCTTCATACACACACAAGAACACTCAATACTATTACATACCCCAAATATATTATGATTCAAGTCAAAAAATTGTATAAATTAAAAATGCACAGCAGATAAAATCCTAAAAAAAAGAAAGAAATAAAAGCAAAAAACCAAAGCCAATTAAACCATCAACTGGCCGAGGCTATGAGCTGGAGCCGAGGGTGACTCTGTTTCCCGTCCTGTTTTCCTTTCCCAGATTTAAGATGTCGCTATAATAAAAACTCACCATAAGCTGCCATATACTTTCCATACAGATTGCAGTGTTATGTCATAAATATTCACCAGCCATCCTTCTGTTCACACTAATGATAAATGCAAAGGACATGATGTAATCCTTGACTGACTGCTGTTGTTACTCTGATATTCCTCACGCAACACTGTCGTAACGTGTACATTTCAAAGTGGCTAAAGGTAAATGACTGTAATGTCTGTTATCATCGTAAATAATTGAGAACATTTTGGATTTAACATAAATAAGATGCAGAAATGAAAACAGGCTATGCACCCCAGGCCTAATGAAGCCATAGTATTATCTCACTAAAACGTCCTCCTCCTCACCAGCCCTCAGCAACCACTTACCACCTCCTGCTTTTTTCTGCTCCATTTAGATTAATCTTATCTTGTCACAGATAGAAGACAGTGGCAAGGTAAAAAGATGAAAAAGGTAAGAAGTGCGTGAGGTGACAGAGGGGTAAGTGAGTGGAAGAGGGGCGAGGAGAGTTGAAGGAAAGGGTAATCCTCTAACACCATAGGTAGCAGTAATTAGAGCGAGCCGTGTCCCTTGTGAGGCTAAAAACACACATTGTTCTGTGTCACGCACACTTTTAGTCCTTCGTCGCCTGTAGAGCCTCCCTCTGTGGGAGGCAAATGGGATTTTTACCCCCCAGTCCACATTAAGCATTTCAAAGAAACCTAAGCTCGCTAAACGCACAAACACACTGCTTATAATTAATACTAGCTATTATAACCCCAAAAACCATGCCATTTTAAATTACACACTAAATTATGGACTAGGCATTTTGACATGCAAGAAGTAAGACAATAAAATACTACATTTACAAGATTAATAAAAGTGTTAAAAGGTCATTGTATATTTGATATTAAATATTTAAAAGGTTATGCTGGGTAGATTTATCAACCCTGCTTTATAAATGTAGATTAGGCCAACTTTAATGGATAAAAATGACCTCATTCAAACTTCACTAGTGTTTTAATAAGGTCAGTGCAATGTGTCAAAGGTCATAACCAACAAGTAAACTTTCTTCCTGCTATTGTGGCAAATCAAACTGAAAGGAAAATCATGTGGCCTGGTTTATTTATTTATTGTTCAAATTTCCACACATTTATTATGTATTTTAGTTTATGTCTAAAACAGTGTGGACATAATATGAAAGTTATATGAATTTAATTATATTAAGGTGGTCTATGGATACAAAACAGATCTCCAACATTAGTTTTTATATTAATCACAATAGTACGAAAAATATTTTTGACATCAGTTGTGCTTCTGGCTGGTCTTGACTCAAAAACCCTGGGATCTCTATGTCCAAGACCTAGATCAGACCAAGTACAAATGAGCCAAAAACAAGACCAAGACTGTTAAAAAAATTATGTTAAGTTCTTCTCACGAGAATGACCAGACCTTTCCTTTATATTTACTTTACTCATCAATCTTTGTTTTGCCCCATTGTGTTACCTTTTAATACATTTAAGTGCTCATCTACGGGTGACTGACCTGTCATAATGCAGTTCTCATTGATCCGTTACCAACATTAATCACCAGTATAAGCCATATTTATTCAATCATCCTGTAGGCTAGACAGGTGTATACACGTGTGTGTGTCCTGTTCCCCTCAGGTCCTGACCGGTGCAGTGTACAGTACTGCTGTACTGCTGAGTGGGCTCTTGATGCTGACCTCACACAAACAGTATTGACTGCTGTGGCTTATTGATATGTGGCCACTTACAGCACTCTCTAATTTCTGTTTTTATTTAGAATAGTCTGCATACACACTTGTACAGGGACTAATCGATAGCTTCCTGGGATATAATGAATTGGCCAACAGTAGATCATGACTGATGAGTAGTGAGTCCATCTTTATTTTAGGCACAATACCTACGGTACATTTACAGTGTAGGGCGCTTGGGTCACAAAAACCCAGCCTAATACATTTGATTTGTCTAAAATAAGGCAACTTTATTGTATCATTTAGTCATTGAAGCTAATTGGTAAACCCCAAGACTAAGATCTGGTTACAGGGTACACTCGGATTTACTGTCAGTGGGTACAGTGCCATGTGTTGCATCAGGAGATCGAGAGTGATTGAGTGATTTCTATGTGTCTTCTGATGTGTCAGAGGTTAGACATAAGCAGCAGTTTATAACATCATTGGTCTCGACAGTTACAAGTCGGGTCGGAATAGCTCGCAATGAATTACGCAGTAAATACGTCTGTGTTTATATCACCGTTCGATTGTGCTTTTTATTAGTGATCATGGTTTCATCTGTACACAGGAGTCTGTTGTTGATGCTGTGTTTGCTTCTGTTGACTGTAAAGAGGAATACTTCTGCTCAAATATCTAAGTCTATCTGTCTAAATTCTCTTTTTCCAGATTTGGAAAGAAAAAGGATGAGAAGAAAGAGGCAAAGGCAGCGCTACAGCGACAAAAGTCAGATCTTCTGACTGACGTGGAGTTTGAGAAGATGAAGGAGGAAAGAGAAAGGTGACTGTTTTTTTTATTATTATTTTGTTTTAACATGAGTTCTCATAGTCAAGCCACTTTTCCTGGTTTTCCCAGAACCTGTTGTCGTGATTACTGTAAATTACTACCCTGCAATTTGACTTAATATTTTGACATCCCAAACAATTGAATACTTGTCCAATAGAGGACAATGTGACTATGTGCTTTTTGGTCTTTTTTTCTGATAACGTACTCATGTTACAAGAAAGGTATGACCTATAAGTCCCGATATTTGGACACATTTCCAACAGTGATAACCATTAGGTGTTCATAATGTTATGGCTGATTTGTGTGTGTTAATTGTATTTTTCTGGAGTCTGTATTTCCTGCACTTACCTGTTCTATAATTGCCTTTCAGAATCGAGTCCAGTCATCCAGAGCTGCGACCTAAAGACCAACAAAATAACGCTGCTTATCCTGACGTAGAGGACGACGACATGGACCCCAACTACGCCCGCATACAGACATTCAGGGACCGCAACATGGCTTCTCCCTCACAGCCGATGTCCCAGTCTCCTCTGTACAACACAGTTCAACACCCCAGTGCACGGACCCCTTCTCCACACGCACCCCCACCCTTCCAGGGACACAGGAGTAATGGTACTGACCCTGGAGCTGCCCCCGATGATGACCACATTGATGGACTTTATGCCAAAGTGAACAAACCAAGAGGAGGTGGGGCTACATCTCCAGCTGGTTCTGCTCCTGCCAGTGACGGGTAAGAGTCTGCGACAAAATAAAATCTAAATCACCAAGCTTATTAATGTCCTATTTCAATGATAATTCAGGTTTTCCTCCCCCTTATGTGGATGTTATAGAACAATACTCTTCCAAATAGTCAAGGTAAATGTGTTTTTAGTAAGGTTTATGTTCGATAGTGTATAGAACATTAAATTGAAAGAAGATATATAATAAATAGATTACATTTTGGTAATCAATGGATTTCTTTTGGCTCATAGAAATTTGGTAAAAGGTTCTGGATGTTCTGGAAAATTCCTGGATAAAAAGTCTATGAACCTTTTAATAGCCTGATAGCAACTGATGTGTGGGTCGATCACATGGACTAGTGTCATCTCTGTGTCTTCTGTATCTGATCATAAACCACATAAAAAAACACCTTGATCTAATTTGAAAAGATTCTATTTCAAATTAAGTTGTTTTTAGCTTCAGTCTGAACCAAGCTCAAGCCTCAGATTTTTTTGCACTGTGTCAGCTACAGCTCACTTATCACACACACACAAACACACACCTTATTTTGTGGCTGTCTACCTTCATGTGAGTAAATCAGTTTGACGGACGGCTTCTGGCTCCATAAAGATGTTTTCTTTGGCGTATTGTTTCTCTCATGAATAATAGCATATATTTATACAAAGTCAGGTCTTCTCTGACCTTGACCACCTGGGAAGACATAGCTTAAAAGAAAATTGTCAAGATATGGGTTTATAAAGTGAAATAAGGTCATGCAGCTTTAGTTTGGACTGTGTCAAAGCAGGAAAGTACAACAGCACAGATAAGGCTGTGTCCGACAAAGTGATTAAGTAATTGATCAAGTCAGGCCTGTGAAATCCCAGTGGGTTTACTAAGTAATTGCTGCACAGCTTAAATGTGTTTGATTTATCTTACCTATTACTTTTCTTTTCTGTAATAGAGTGTATGTTTTAAAATGCTCTGGTTTAGAAACCTATAAGCGTGGGCCGCAGCAGTCCTGATAGATTGCACTGTTCATTTATCATCACTTTCTGAAACCTGATGATGCAGACAGAGGCAAGTCAAAGTATTGGCTGACAGTAATCGATAAGACTGAAAAAAGCAGGTAGTGTGTCAGCAGTGTTCGTGTCTGTGTGTGTTGTGGCAGTGGGGGCCTCGCTGTATGTTTGCATGTGGGAGATAAACACAATCAGTACGGACTCATTCCATCAGGACCTCAGCAAAGCAATGAGCCGCATAGATTTACAGCTCACATAAACATGTGCACACATTAGATATCTGTACAAATGACATTTTGTATCTGCTTGGCGGTATGTTTTCACAGGAGGGGGTCCCAATTCCTATGAATATCATTGTGCTTTCTACATGTTTAGTGGAAATGCCTCTCGTGTGTCATATTATATACATAAAATATACTAGATAATAATTCCTTTGTCATTCATATTTGTGATGCAGATGACAAATGGTACGTATTGTCTAGGTATTACTATTTTGTTGTGATATTTAAACAGTTGCATGTAGCAATTATGTCCAGGTTACAGAAAAATAAAAGAAGACACCTGAGGTACAGTAAACAAAGACCTGGTTGTTAAATTTTTTTGCTTTCTTTTTAAAAGAATGAACAGACACGGCCACAAAAAGCAGTTTGGGGAGTGCCCAGATGATATAACATCTTTCGGTTGAGATTCTTGTGCTGCAGTGTAAAAGCAACAAAAAGGCCCATAAAAACAATAATAGGTTCATGAAACAGTAGGGTAAAAGGGATAGGTTTACCTATAATACTTTATTTAAAAGGCCTTTAAAACACATCAGTCATTTAAAGGACAGTGTTAAATTTGGATACACCTGCATATATATTTAGGTGATGGTCATTTGAGTTCGTATATAAAGCTGGACTTAAGAAAACCTGACTATTTGACCATTTAATGCTATGTTAAAAAATATGTTCTGGTGAAATTAAGAACAGACAAGAGCTGACTATACTGTGCAGCTATTTGATCAAAAGCAAACCATATCTCATTCTGAATGAAAAAAAAATGCCTTATTAGGATATATACTGGATACCCAATGTTTCAATATAGCAGGGACCTTCACATAATACCTAAATATAATACCCTTAGACTCTATAATGCTTTTTCTTATTATGTTATAAGCAGAAACCCTTTCACTGAACGGCTGCTTAACCACAATGCACAGTCATATATCACACCTTCTGCTGTTCCACCTTTATTTCTGAAGGGCAAAGCTATTAATTCTTTATGCATGGCAGAGTTAAATGCGGGCTCATTTGGTAAACCCATTACACACACACACACACACACACACACACACACACACACACACACACACACACACACACACGCTTATTATTACTTTGTCACATAGTGGTTTAAAGGAATACACTGTGTGCACAATTATTATGCAAGTCCTATTTTTTTATGATTATTTTTGTTATTGTATAACTGAAGTGCTCTTAGTCAATCCAAAATGTTTACAAACCTTTAAACCTGAACATTTAAGTAGTAAAAGTGAGGTTTTGGCTTTCTTAAGAGAATATCTACATGTACACCATTATTAGATACTATTAGTGTGCACAACTAATATGCAACTAAATAAAAAAGATTTTCCAACTCCACTTATTTATTTTTACTTACAAACTCAAAATTTACAAATAAACATTTCTGAAATTTAAACAAAAAACAAAACAAAAAAAAAATAACTTGGTGACCAATATTGCCCTCCTTTGTTTTTGATAACAGTCATAAGCCTTTCATTCACGGACTCAGTCAGTTTCTTCAATTGGTCAGAATCAACTTTTTGTGCAGCCGCAACCACAGCCTCCCAGACACTGTTCAGAGAGGTGTACTGTTTACCTTCACTGTAAATGTCCTGCTTAAGGGCCCAAAAGTTCTCAATAGGGTTAAAGTCCTGTGAAGAAGGGGGCCATGTCATTAGTTTTTCATCTTGAAGGCCTAATGGAGAGACCTTGAAGTGGAGAACTTTGCATGTGATGGAGCCTTGTCTTGCATAAAAATCAAAGACTTTTTTCTGTACCACTGCTTAAAGAAACTGTCTTCTAAAAAATGGCAGAGAGTTGATTTTGTGTCCATTTTCAACCTGAAAAGGTTCAACTTGCTCATCTTTAATAATACCTGCCCTTACCAGTGACCCACCTCCACCTCGCTGGCGTCTGAGTCGAAGAGGAGCTCTGTGTTCGTTACTGATCCAACCACGGGCCCATCCATCTGGTCCGTAAAGAGTCCCTCTCATCTCTTCAGTCCACAAAACCTATGAAAAATCTGTCTTCAGATATTTCTTGGCTCATTCTTGACTTTTCAACATCTGTGTCTTGTTCAGAGGTGGTTGGGTTTCAGCTTTTCTTACCTTGGCCATGTCTCTGAGAACTGAACACCTCATACTTCTTGACACTCCAGGTAGGTTGCATTGGTGGAATATGGCAGCAATGGAGGATAAAGTGTCCCTGGTAGCTTCACGTTTGATTCTTTGCAAATCTTTGGCGGTTAATTTGCATCTTTTCTTCTTGCAACCCTGTCGACTATTTGCTACAAAACGTTTGATGGTTTCGTGATCACGCCCCAATATCCTAGATATATTTTAACAGAGCTGCATCCCTGTAAAAGACTTTTTACAATTTTTGACTTTTTAGAATCAGTTAAATCTTTTTTCTGTCTAATAATTATGCACACCTTGATAAAGGGTGTTGATCTCCTTAGGCCACACCCTCTGTTGTTACACAAATACACATCACCTGATATGCATTAAATCCAATAAGGATTCAAGTTTTTTAAGCTTAGAATTGGAAATTATGGATAAAATGATGATATGGTCAAAACAACCACTTGCCTAATAATTGTGCACACAGTGTACAATATAACATCATCAAGTCTTCACACAACTTTTAGACTTGTGTTATCCAAATCCAGACCAAATAATCAACAGATGCTCCAGACTTTTGCCTTATCTTTTTAAAAATAAGAATTTTACTGTGTATTCCTTGTGTTTATGTCCCTGTCCACTGTACTCCCTACATTTTAGTCTTTTGGAAATGCTCAGTTTTAGTTTGATGCTGGTGGCACTGCATTGAACTATGGACAGACTAAAAGTGAAACCTGGGACCAACAAAAAAGATTCAAATTCAGTCTCAATAGTGTACTGGGTTTATTTCCACAATGCTTATGCAAACAGATATTGTTTAATTTTGTTGTGCAATGCTTTGTTAAAGTTTAATAACATTACCTTGGATTTACCCAATAGCTTTGTCCACATGGATTCATATTTGTTGAAAATCCCAAAAGTCAAAAGGAAATGTATTTAAAAGCTAGCCCATAGAAAAGACGCCTTGTTCACAATACAACGACATGTGAGCTAGATCTTGTTCTCAGCTCTTTCAGACATACAACAAGTACCAACAATAAGTGGCATGTGATGCACAGTTGAAAGTGTGGACAAAGTTAAGATACAAAAATAAAAAAACGTAGAAGCTGGCAGAATTACACTCGTCTGGAGTTTAAGAGACATCAGCGTATCAGCAGCTAAGAGCCGTTGTGATAATAGTGTGGTCTAGACATGCTCTAATTGGAACGTGTCATGGGGCAGCTTTGTTTTTTGGCGCTAAATAAGTAAATTAATTGGATTATTTCTTTTGTTATATGCTGTCACTCTTAAAAAAATACTCTTTTAAGAAATACCAAGGTTCTATGGTTTTAGCTGTCAGAAACAACAGCAACCTGAAAAGCATTGGAAAAGAGCAACATATGACCTATTTTTATGGATTAACATTGCACGTATTTCACAGCACTCTATTAAATTTTTTTCAATGACAATACACAAGCATTGATAGATACAATTAAAATTTTAACAAAACAACACAATCTGTAAGACAACTGCTCTCATGTAAACATGGCTTAGACATCTGCACTAAAAAAAGAATGCTCAATGTCAAACACACACACTTAAAGATGCAGGGTCTATTTTCTGAAGTGACCACCTAGGCCTTGGATAAGTGCTGCCCTCGTTTTTCTTGAGTGGATGCCCCCTTCCCGCCCCGCCACCACCCAACCATCACCCATCCAAGTGCCCCACACAGGTTACCATAACAACCACGACCTCTGGCACTCCACCAATTAGAAAACAATCAGCCCGTGGAGAGTGGAGTGGAGAGGCTTGAGGCTGAGAGCGGTACTGTAGCAGATGAGTGAAAGATAAGTGGCTGCCAAGAACTTAGAGAAGAAAGAGACGTGAAAGGATTCAGAGTGGATCTGGTCAGATACAGTAAGCACATGACCTCACAGATTACAGCAGTGAATTTAGACACGTCTTCACAGTTTACAGTGGGGAACGTTTGGGATTGGGAGTCTTTTTAAATGGAAAAAAACAAAACAAAAAAATTTCTGATCTTTATTGAACACATTATTCAACATTTCAAAAAGGCAGCAATAACCAGGTGCTTCCTGTAGCTGTGGATCAGACCTGCACATCGTTGAAGAGGAATTGTAGCCCATTCTTCCCATGACGTCTCATGTGTATGGCGCTCTTCAAGTCAGTCCATAGCATTGTCGTGTCTGATACTGAACCCCCAGCCATCAGCATACCATAAGCAAGTAACTAATGAGTAAACGAGTTCAGTGGCATAGAGTTCAGTGCTGTAACAACAGCAAATAACACGAGTAAACTTTCCCCAGCTCTACTGAAGGTCTGCAAATCAAACCTAGGTTTTTATATAGTTTTCACATGACGGTTCACAAATTTATGATTGCTCCTCTGGGACAGAAGAGTGTAATTATTTTTAGACACATCATGTTTGTCAATGCCCTTGTCTTAGATAAAGATCAGGAAACATTTTAAGACAAAATACACAAAAACAAAACTAAAGCTAGACAAAACAAAAGCTTCACATACTTTTTCTTGCTACTGTATTGTAGATTCCTTACATGCTCTTTTCCCCAGAAATTTCATAACAATGAGGCTTGGACTCAGTATGTTCAATTCGGTGTTGTAACTATTGCAGGTGCTTTTTTGTGACTAAGGCTCTGAGGCATTGATTACACCTCAAGTGTAATGACTCATTTAAAAAGCCACAGTCACTTCTTAGCCTCCGTCCTCTCCCAGCTCCATGTGTGTTAACTTTGGCTCTAACAAAAACTATAAACAGCTTGGAAGCGACTTTACTGTTGGCCAGGCCTTGTTCAACCATCTGCCACTGTGAGAAACTCAAAACTTGAGCCGAAAGAACAGCCATTCATGTTTTATATCGCCTTTCCTTCTGCACAGAACTGCGACAGATTCTTTACTATTAAAACATACGACCAAATGGGAGATTCAACATTAAACTGGTAATGCATATTGCAGCTTTATGCCTCTGCACCTGCGTCAGTAGGCTGAATGCAAGCGTGCATGTGTTCTTGTCTTACTTTGTAAAGTAATGACATGATAAATGTGCCAGTATGTGTATTAAGAGCAGGAGTGGTAAAACACAACCCAAGAGAAACATAAACTAGAGGGGCAGCCCCACCGCAGCGAGATGAGCTTTTAGTGTTCCTTGGCTGCTCACTGGAGAGGCTTACGTTCGTCCATGTTAATTAATGAGACATTCTCTCAGCTCAGTAAGTGCCACACACACAGTCTCCTGCTCACACATTGTTCACACAGTAATACAGACTTGGTGTGCTTAGCCTACACTGTCATTCATTCAGCCAGGAAAAAATCTTTATATACAGTAGCATCTGAATAAACTTAAACAAAAGAAAATGAAAGCTTTTATTGTAAAATACAATGCCATGAAATCAGATATTTAGCATCATTCTGTAGTTTCCTGACATTAAAACAGGAAAGTGACCCCTTTTTCATAAACCCAGTGTTTTTAGTTCACCACTATGTCACAGTTGCAGTTAGTCTTTTATTTGTTCCTAATGGGATTTTAAAAGTGGGAAACTTAAATTTAAGTTGGAAAGGAAACTAAACAAAAGGAAAGATGCACAATGGAACTCTTGCAAAAGTTGAAGGTTTTAGTGCATAAAAAAAACACAAGATTGATTTGGAGAGAAGAATGGGAGTGGCGTTGTCCTAATGTTGGAGGCTGAAAGAGACAAGTGGGCCTCAATAATTGCAGGAATGAGAAAAGTGGATCAGCTATTGTCGTGGAAAAAAGGGGATCAGATGAAGTAGCGTGGGATTCAAAGGGGAACTGAGGCTAAGTGGATGTTTTTGGGAAAATGGCGGCAAAGGAAAGAGTGAGTAACAGGAGGGTGAGTGGCCCGAGCAAGGACATGTGGTGAGTGTAAATGATGGATCAAAAGGATGGTGATTATTATTATTTATTGGATGTTATTTTTATATGAAGAACAACACAGGACTTATTACCACTATCTAAATAAAAGAATTAAAACCAGAAAAAGAAGCGATAAAATAGTCTTTTACTCAAGGATTTCTTTGAACCTCTATCCATCCAATATTGCAAAAATGTTGAAAGTGCATTGTTTTAACAGCTACACTAATGTAACCACAGTGACTTGGCCATGTTATAGTCCAGCTTGATTTAATCCTAGCCCGTATCTTTTCCATTGAATGTGTATGCAGTAGCCTTTTGCTTTAGAAGAGGGGTGTGAACGGTTTGGTTGCAGAGTGGGACAGATCCTTCATGATAGAGATGGGTCTGCTCCTGCTCCGGTTGATGTAAATATTCGGAAGGGAGGTTTTTTTTTCTTATAGCCTTCCTCTCGTCTGCAGAGCAGTTCCCACACCACACCATTTAAGATGTAAATTAAGATATAAAACAAATAAAGTGATAAGAACGATTCACTATCTGATTTTATCCTCAAAGGTATGGCAAAAATTGTAGCAAAAAAAAATGTGTGCGTGCGTGTGTTTCTTATTTTACCTTGACCACTTCTGCTCAAGTCTTCCATCAAGTGTAATATAGTCACTGAAAGCCACAGGACTCAATTCTCTCCTACGCCCACCCATAACTACATCTTGTACACCAGGACTCTCTTGACCTGCTTAGGACAAATTTTTAAAAGCAGAAAATAAATGAGAGAAGACCGTGAACAGGTATTAGACAAAGGCCTGAAGTACAAGCGTGTGTGTTTTCCGGACACACGGTGCATGATTTAGCCTTGCTAATAAGGAAAAGCCCTCAAGAGGCACTTGTCTCCTCCGTTGTTTCCTCCCTTTGCTCTGTTTCCTTTAATAGACCCTTTCTCTGCCCCTTCCGTCTCACTCTTTTCCTCTCATTTATGATTTCCTCCTCTTCTATTTGCACAAGTAGTTCTCGATGAAAAACAAATTCCATGTTAAAGGACATCCGGCTGAGGGGAGCACGTACAGTGGGAAAGGACACATAGACTCTTCAAAGGACACACACTAAGTTTAACAACACAAAGGTGTGCACATTCAGGGACGGATGCTCCATTTGCTTTGAGATTCTGTTATTTTTCTGGTTTTCAATCATGCTTTCTCCAGTACTGAAGATAAAAAGTAGCACCCAGCAGCTAAAATGTTTTGTCCAAACTACTACAAATTTAATGTTGATCTTATTCAGTGAAGCAGTGGACTGGCAAACTTGATTACATTATTGTCAAATCCCGAATATAATGAAATTGAAATACTATTAATGCTAATAATTGTTTTTCAGTATGTCTTGAAATATGTTATCATTTAGATTTTCAGGTAGCAATGCAAACAGAGGCAGTTTACACTATTGGGTAAGCATACAGCCATTCATAGAAATTAATCATTGCATAAGGACTGCCCTATTTTAAACTAAAACGGATGGTCTAGTAGGATTTCACAGACGCAAGACAATTAGATAAACTGACAAACTGACTTTAATCCATTGTAGCCCAAAAATAAATATTATTAAATTTATCAAAGTTACACAGGGCGGCTTTAAGTAATGTCCCAATGTGTGAACAGGCTGTATCTTCTCTCTATCTTTTAAAAAACATATTAAAATACAGTATATCAGAAAAATGTTTAGATTTTGGTTTAGATGAAGCAAAGGGAATAGTTGAGGTATTTCTCAATTTAGCAGTATCTTATGTCTCTTGTGCAACAGTTATTCTTTGTGCTAGGGATTACTGCTTATCCTGCAGTCTTGGGATGCTGGAGTGTATCCCGGCTGCTTTGGGCATGAGTTAATCGCAGGGCTAACACTTACAGACAGACAATGACAGACAACCATTGATACTCGATCTACTAGAGTCACCAATACACCTAGGAATAGCACTCTTTATAGGATTATGTAGCTATATAGACCAAGAGCAAATAAAGTAATTGCTCTAAACTTCTTCCTCATTCAGTTTGTAACTTAAGCATTGTATATTTTCTTTACGTCTGGTGGAACAAGCTTCACTGCCAGTATTTCAGTTTGCTTGTCATTGTCATTTAGTTTGCAGATGGTATGTTTTTTATTTTTCAATTCCTGTTATTCTAGTACATACTGACTGCCAAAAGTCAGACATATTTTTAATTAAGCAAGTCAACACTGATTGGAGTGTCCATCTTCCTGGAGTAGCCCTGTTTGTTCAGTAAATATTAACATATCTTCTGTTTCCTGCTTCTAAAAAAAAAAAAAAATAGTGCAGTGGTAGAAACAGTAGCTTTCCCACCTGTTGGAGTTGGCTGCATGCAATCCTTTTCATATGTGGAGCTGGCATTGTTCCACGTAGCTGTTGAAATTGAGGCGATGTAATTGCATGTGTCCACCCTCATTTGAGTTGGAGAAGAAGGAGGAGAAACTGCAGCTGTGGGCAAGGGTAGATGAGAAACAGCCGATATGAGTGGAAAATACATTTAATTTCATAAAGAACAAAAGATGGCTGGATGGAAATTGTGGAAAAATGGCTGTAAAACTTGGAGTGGTTTCAAACACAGCTGCAAAACCTTAAACTAAATGAAACAATCAGAAGCTAATTGTGTTTTAGAAAATACACGCAACAACCGTTCTGCTGCCCCGTTGTCTGAATGAATTAAGTCTGTTGCTTAATTACAAACGCATGTCCCAGGATTCTTCAATGTGGCTGTTAACCTTTTATGTCAAGTGTAAAGCCAGCTTTAGAGAGATGCAATCCAAAAGTATTGTGGTTGGCAACAACATTAATACGACGTTAATAAACCGACCGTCTCACACACACACACACACACACACACACACACACACGGCTGTTCAAGTCAACGGGGCTGTTGAGCCAGACGGCCTGCCTACCTAATTTTACGGCAGCTACTTGAACACCTGTAGCACCGCATCTTGCACACGCACATCCAAGTCCTGCCTGAATAATGTTATGCCAGACAATATTTAATCTGTATGTTAATGGACAGGATGCCAAGATGCCAGGCTCTAACATAGGCACCCGTTTAGACAGCCAGTCCGATTGATGTCACGGAAGTCGATAGAGTGCTAATTACTCCCTGCGCTTTGACGGAGCAGCTCAGGGCGGTGTCATGGCTTGTCAGCAGGCATTTTGAAAACATGTGTCACTCCCTGTTAGCCTGTAGAAAGAAAAGGAAGCAATCAAACAGCCTGACAGTCCGTATGAATGTACACTCCACGTCGACAGCAACCTCAACGTCCATTTTTGCATCCCAATTCTAACCCCTCACCCTCTGTGCCTCTCTAGCCCCTGCCATCTTTCGAGGGGCTCCTTTTGTTGTCAAACTTCATTAGCGGAGACGTCGGCTAATTAGAAGCTAACACAAGCGAGGGAGATTAGGAGAGCGGTGGTGATGAAGATCAGGGAGGCAGGGGAAGCAGGGCACATGATGAAGAGATTAGAGTGGAGAGGAGTGGAGAGATGGATGGAGTGGATGACATTTATTTATTTATTTCAGGATACTCAGTAGTATTCCCCGCAGATACCTGATCAAATATTTAAACATAAATATCACAATTTCAAATCCCTTGATTGTACTGAGGCTAAAATTTGCAGCATAAAGCTAAAATTGGCTAAAGGAACTTTTTTCTGTAAAAAGTGGAAAAACAGTAAAAACATTGACAGTTGGTGCCAGAAGTAATGACATCACCAGTCTGGTTGCCATGGAGATTCCCGCCGGTAGAGCCTCTGAGACACGGATTTAGCCCTGATTTTTTTCTCACAAACAATGCATCAGATTGGAAAACTGTTTATACTGTGAACGTCGGGAGACTCTCCTGAACGTGTGGTTATAAGAATTGTGTTGGTTTGATCAAGATCAAGTAAGAAATCATTTAAAAAATCTAAAGCACCTGTGTTTAGGGCATAATGTTTCAAATGATGAACATTTCCAGAAAAAGGAGACATTTCTGTACATTTGAATATATAATTTGTGTATGCAAGGAAAATTAGTGGAAGTGATAAAGTTTTGTTGTCAAACTTCATTAGAAGTGCGGTCAGATAATTAGACGCTTACACAAACAAGTGAGATTTGGAGAGTGGAGGTGATGAAGACGAGGAAGGTGAAACAGGGCACATGACGAAGAGAGGAGGAGAGATGGATGGAGCGGAGGTAGAGGTGGATGACAGCGGAGATGATTACCTGAGTAAACCAGGGAGGGGAGGACGGGTTAGGATAAATGGGCTCCCAGTAATTCCAAATGGACTGCAGGGAAAAGAGTGACACATTTGTGAATATTTATTATTCTAAATGAGAGCGAGGGATGAGTTTAATACATTACAAAAATGGCGCCTGACAGAAGCTGGGATATGAATGAAGTCTGTGTCTGTGTAAACACATTGGGCAATATATTCACTGATGGAGTTGTTTTTTTCTTAAAGAACTGCTCTTTATTTTGTATAAATAGTATAATATACTTACTAATAAGTTGTCAGTGCACCACCAGTTTGGAGAAGGAGGCACAAATAACAAATACACAATCCCACAGACCTAGTTCAGTTGTGTGCATAGACGTACAGTGTGTTTATAATGGCCATAGTCTTTATTGCAACATTTGCATCTTGGGCAAAAATGGCCACAAATAATAAAAGACAATAAGGTGGTATTGTGTATTTGATGACTATGCAATAGTAAGAAAATTGTGTTTCAAGACCATGGCTAAGACCAGTGCATAATAGAATCCAAGACCACCGAGAAAGGTTTTTTATAGATTTACAAGAATCAGACATTAGGCAAATACATTAGTTGTGGACTTAATTTTCTTTATATGTCTGAGCCCTGCTGGGATAGGCTCCAGTCACCTGCCACCTCTAACGAGACTAAGCAGTAGAAAATGAATGAATGAATGAAAACCAGTTTACTGTTAATCGCATTTGAGACGTATGGGTTTGTGTCTTGGACAACTGAATGAATATTAATCTCTTACCACATTTTACAAAACGCAAACTTAAACTTTGACTTGCCTATACCAAGTAACTAATAAACCAAACACAAATTTCAGATCCAAATTTTCAGATATGTTATCATCTGCTTTTTTGAAATATACAAGTTACTTTATTTTTATAATTTTTATTTTAAGTAAATTATGTACAAACAAAAAAAAGGAACAAAATCTCACACAAGGAGGTCAAACATAGGTAACATAGGTACTCTCTATTTGGCATTGTACCCTACTTGTACAAAATGTAGGTAAAGCATTGTAAATGAAAACTCATAATAACTTCTCTTTAGGAACAACTTTAAATCCCTTTAGAATATTCTCCTGGTGCGTGTTTGCCTGTTTGTGTGAGAGAAACACTAGAGAGACAGATAATGCATTGACCCGTGTCCGTTCCTGTGGTCTAGTTGATCCTTGTAAGACACAGCAGATAACGATCCTCCGCTCTACAACCCGACACTGGGGAGAACACACAGACCCCTCGTATTTGTGAAGAAAGACTCCAACTTCCTACTGTCATCGTCTGTCAATATTAACCTGAATTTCCTCTGCTGTGCATCCGCTCATGTATCGACCATGGTCTGTGTCCTGTCAAAGCAAAACATGATGCATAAAGAAAGAAATGGGAATTTTCACGAGAATAGTATATTTTTAACACCTGTTTTTATCCACACCTCCTCCTAAAAGGTAATTAAAATAAAAAGTCCACTGTCCACTGATAACAAGGTTGAAATTATTCTTTGTCGTGCACCAAGACCAAACGGATCAAGTCCAGAGTGCACCAAGACCTAGTTTTACATTAATTTGCTGTATTGATTAGCATTAGAAGCATTTAAAAGACACAATTGTCTTTTTTTTTTGTAAAAAGCAAATGAGTCTGTCCTATATGCACCGTCTCTAAAGCTCTTGCACTTTATGTTTTCAAGCATTATTGATTTTTCCAAATGGCTATCATGACTTTGTGATTGTGCTAATGAAAGGTCCGCTCTGCCACTCTTATTCAAAAGGTCAACAGCAGGGCAGCCACGCTATACCTTTCAACATCTTTTCTTTCCAACATATAAAACTGAATAAGCACCTTCTTTGACATACAAATACTTTCTTTCCATTTTCGACCCCCTTAGGTTACTAAACAGCTGAATTCAGTATTGACCAAAGAAAATTGTATGGCTTGGGATTGCGTTAAAAAATGGCCCAAACCTTAACCTTTAACCAATTGGAAAAATGCTTTCAAAGTAGGAGGGGCTTAAATGGTAATAACACTCACACAAAGGCACTAGAATTACAACTAATACACACACAGTGGTAAAGGTGTAATAAATCAGACTGAGCTGAGTGACATATTCACTGTGGGCCTCACCAGAGACAGGTCAGACATCACCTGTGAGTGAATCCTTCCCTGATCTGTATTTGTTTAAAAAAGCAACCATAGTAGTGCGGTTATCTTTTTATTTAAAAAGAAAGGTTCATATATAATCCCGAAAAAAACATGGCAGTTTAGAAAGTAGTTTTTATGGACTAGGAAATGTTGTGGGAATTCTTTTTATTGATTTAGTTTTATAGTTTTTACTGCTGTGTTTTATATGAAAGTAATTAGGACTATCCCAGATGATGGCAACACTTGAACTATGCTTAAAAGTCAGGAATAAAACTCTGTTGTAAATATCTCACATAAATGTTTGGATAAAATTAAAACAGTATTATGACATAACCTTACACATCAAATAATTTCTACCACATACACAATTTATTTATATATTTTATTTTGCAACTCGTCATGTTAGTTTAAATGAAGGGACCATCTATGCCAAAAACTGAACCCTATCATTGCCGACCGTCATTATACACAATAAGTGATTGCGTAAGGTGATATCTGATATTTTATTAACATATATTACAGTGTTTGTTGTTTCATGGAGTGAAAAACCTGTCCATGTTTTAACATAAAATATAAACGCTCTCCTTATAAAGTGGTTGTCCAGGATATCCTTTTTTTCTTCCATGTGGTAAGAAATGAACAAGAGAAGACAACCAAACAACAACACACTGATAAGGCTTGGGTTAAACTTATCCCTTAAAGTTTAAAATTATATTAGTGTGGACATTACCTCACTGTGTAAAACATCCAAATAGAATTAAAGTTCCCTTAGAGCGTTATAACTCCACTGACTGGCGTTTCACCAGGAACCTGTCGGAGTCTTTTATTAAATACAGTAGCTCCGGAGGTTGGGTAATAGATTTAGCTGCATCAATATCAGCGACTTTTAATTATTGATGATGTTATTAAGCCTTGTGTTAGTGAAGCGAACTGTAAATGCATTTACAAAGTGTGTTTACACTTGAAGCGGGCATTAAAGTTTAAATAAATAAAGCTCTTTGGAATGATTGTAAACCACATTCTACATCATGTATTTCCTAGATATAAATCTAACCTGCAGTGTAAAGATGCTTTTAGATATTTTCAATAACGAACCCTAAATAATACAATAACTTTGCACCTTTTAATGTCTGATTGTGTATATATTCATGTATTTTAATGGCAATGATGGATTCCTCGTCTGTAGACACTGATGGATCACGGGGCGTACCTCAACACGTTATTAATGGAACTGAAGTCTTAATTATTAATGGCAGCAATATTAACAGCCATGCCAAGATTCAGATTTTAAACATTTATGGAATTATTATTGGTGTGACAGAGCGAAGATCAATGGGCAGGAAGGCGACTGCACTGCTGTGAAATGATTCAAACCACACTGAGTTTTAGTTATTCCTGATGTGGAGCGAATATTCTTTTATGCCACATATTTTAGCCGAACAAACATCACGTCATAAGCCAAAGCACGGACTAATGCTACGGCACCAGTCGCCTGAGTTATTTTAATGAGCACCAGAAGTCATACATGCAGGGTGTGCTTTTTCATGGCCTGTTTGTTTGTGGGAAGCTAATCGATAGCATCCTCGGGCCGAGCTCATAGAAATGTTTGTGTGGGTGCGTACTGTTATGTCTTTGTTTATCATATTTATTTCTCCTCTAGTCCAGCCATCGTTTTTTTATGTGCAGCCATACATTTTGCAAAGTACCCTTATATGTTTGTGTGTGTCTGTAGGTGTGTTTCTACACTGTGCTATAGACAAACTGAATGATGTGCGTTTACCACTCTTTTGTGTTTTCATGGCTTAGGTGTTTGTCTTGTAACTTTGTTTTCTTGTCTTGCTCACTTTTTTACTATATGGTGCTCTGTACACTGATGGCCAAGGCTGGTACAAAGCAGGTGTTGGAAGATGTTATACAGTCTAGATAAGTTCTATTTGAAGACCATGCCAAAACCGATAATACCCCTGTCACACTGACCAGGCTCTGTGGCTGCTGCAGCCATTGTTTTCACATCAAAAATGATTTCTTACAGTACTTGAAAGCTGGTTCCCTGCCCGAACCAATCCAAAGATGGTTCCTCCTTGTGAACCGGTGTATCGTATTTCCTAACCTCATTATATTTTTTTTTTTCAAGCATTAAGAGAAAGCATTATAACTGACTTCCTGACTGTTTGATTCCAAACTACACATATAGTTGCATAAAATCTACTTTTTGCATCCTTTTAACCTGTTTCAATGTCACGACTTCTTATCATCCTCAGTGGATAGTTGCAATGTTTAGCACCTTCTGTTGGTAACACACAGCTGCGGAGAGTGGATTCTGCTTCTTTCCAACTAAAACCTGTGTAACATGCTGTCCATATAGAAGTGAATACATGTTAAAACTCAGCCTAAACTCTGCTTTAGTGAGCCTATCAGGTGAACCTAAGCTTCTTATTTCCATTCCACTTTCCTTTTGGCTTTTAGATGTGTGTTAGTGCTGACACTGCTCCCTTCGGCTCATACGCACCACACTGCCACACACCGAAACTAGATTATGTTTCCCATAATGCATCCCTCTATACTTCATAGTAATGTGACTTCTCACTACTTCGAATGCTACGCCAGAGCCTTGGGTGAAAAGCTGATATGAAAAAATGAAGAGAATACTGCACAGAGCCAAGCCACATTTAATAGGTTTGTGCATTTTGCAACTACATTAAGGATAGAAGAAGCCTTTTAGAAGAGACTAGATTGTTAACTAAAGCTAATAGGCTATATATGTCAGCAGTGTTGCTTTAAAGAAGATGTTATCTGTGAAATTAAATCGTTTTAATGTTGCAGAAATTAAATAAAAGGTCAATGAAAGGACATAGGTAAAATGGCAGCCAATAGAAAATTTATAGAGCACCCCACAATGCGCTTCGTCGCCAGCAGCGCTCCGTTTGTTTCCTCTGGGAAAAGGTTGGAACAAGTATTAATAAAATAAATTCAGAATACACAGCCAGCATCAGTATATATAACTCTGATCAATATACTAATAAAAGCAGAAACAATAGTATCACTGAATAAACGCTGCTGCACCCTTTGGACACACTTGATGAATAACTTACCCTTGAGCAACTTTCCCATAGTCATTAGTAATGGTGCAAACCTGTTCTTCCCCACTTCTCCATCGCCGCTGAGGAATGTCTGAGTGTGTTGATGGTCGACATGCCAAACAAGACCTTCGTGTTTTTGTAGCGAATCCCTTTTTTATTGTCTGTTTGGAAATAGACTCACTGAAAAGTCATCGAGTAGGACGCTCTGTTGAGATGATGCACTCACAAGTACCGCTAAGAGGCTAATGCGCTCTGTTGCACAGGCCCAAACCCATCATGGCTGTTTGGTCATGTGAACAGATGGCTTTGTTGTCTTTAGTAACACTACTGCTGTACAACAAGTTCAGATATATTCTGGATAAGTCCCAGCCTTGGGACTTTTTCTTTCACAGAAATAAATACTCAACCAGTAATGTCCCTTATCACATTATGAATCACAACTGGAGATGCAACTGAGCAACTTAAGTTTGTTAGCCTCTCTGTGACCTCTCTGAAGACATACTTTTGTTGACAGTAAGTCTTGAGAACATTGCAAGAGTCCTTATATGTTTTTTTTCTGCCTGGCCTACTGCTGCATCAGTGCATTTTTTCTCTTTCCATCAATTTGAAAATGCACTTTGCTTCAGTGACACATACTGTATAGGTACATGTATGACTTTCCATATTTCCATTAAGAGTGAGTGTATCTGTGGGGGGGCTTAAAGTTTACTGTTCATACGTACAACCAGCATTTTCTGTACTGATTGAGATGTTTAGAGACACATTAAGAAACTGATAAAATACATCCAGCAGGACTGACCTATTTGTGTCTATGTTGTGTGTGCATACATTTGCAGTTTAACACTGTTCTAATGACGCAGGATTATTAGGTTAAGCTCATTATCCGTTTTGCTTTTTGTATAAAACTGATGCAACAATCTGCCTGGGTTAGGAACTAACGAGGCCAACAGTCAGTCAATCTTCCTGATGATAGCTTCATTAGCACTGATTGATTTTCTATTTCATTTTGTAGAACGTTCGGTAATTAGAGCATCTCTCTTGCATGTTAAATATTGGACTCAAGCACAACTGCATTTGTAAACATTTTTCAAAAAGTATGAAATTACTAAATATGTTTTATAACAGTGTGTACTGTGTAGCTTTGGGGTTGATATGCTGCAGTTGTTTCACAAATACATTAAAAAGTTATATTGTCTACAAACTATTTATCTACAGTAAATGGTTACTGGTAAGAAAACGACTCACAGCTTATAAATTGTAGTGTACACATAAGAAATATACAACTGTCACCACAGTGGCCCCGTTTCCTGCTGTAGGTTGAACCAATTAAGAGTTTAAATCTGAGCACAAGGTTCTCCTGCTCAGGCCAGTCCAACTCTATCTCTGTTTCCAAAACCAGTTTAGAGTTAGTTCAGTCAACTCAGTTTATTCACAAAGTTCATGTGAGGGAAGCATTAACCATTATTAGTGGAGCCAGAAAAAGAAAAAAGTTAAAGTTAGGAGTTTTTCCTTCATTCCAGAGTTAACATGTTTGCACTAAATCATAAACTGAACCTGAGCTAGTGAAAAAAAGTACGTACTATGAACAGAATTGTCAACCATATTGGATCATTTTACAACATTCTCATAGAGAAGTCACACTTTTCTGTTCTCTTTGGTCTGTGCAGCAGCGTGGACCGAATCCAGCAGCTGAGGAGAGAGTACAAGCAGGCGAGAAGAGAAGGAATGGTGCCGCCATATGAAGAACTAGACCTACGCCGCAGAGACAACGACCAACACAGGGTAAGATGCCTAAAAACCCCAGCCCTCAAAGTAAATCCTGAGGAAATGCAGATCATGTGACAAACTTTAGCATCTTTTTCTGTCTTTAAACATGGTGCTGTCTCTTTTCTCATCATTAGTTTAGTTAAGAGACAGCATCCTTTGGGTACGGCAGAGTGTTTGTGACATTTTCTATTCCATACCGCTGCTTTGACGCATTTATTGGATCTGTCTAGTGATCAAGGTCCTTTAGTCGTCAGTCGCTAGGTGCTCTTGGACGTGAATAGTTCCTGTGGGCATTGAGCTTATGGGAGCTGATACCGCTCACACTTCACCGAGGAGAGATAAGTAGAGGTTTTACTCACCTGTCAACAAGCAGCTACTGTTTTCCGAATCACAGAATCGTAATAACGTCTTGACAGATCCACTTTAAGCTCAAACAGTGGAAATAATCAGGTAGGTGCAAGTGGAGTCTTTATATGAGCTATTAATCCTATATAAAGCAGAAGTATTAAGGTAGGTATTTATGTCTAGTTTATTGTTGGCTTTCTAAACTTTAAAAACTTTTAACCACATGCAACTAAGGTATGCTCATGTTTAGTAATTTAGTGGTTTATACTCATAGTTTTTACAGGAAACTATACAGGTACTATTAAATGGAGGCTCCATAACGCATTTAAATAATAAAACATACTGTTTTAGAGTCTTGACTGTATCAAAAATATATAGTAATCATCTCTACAGCACAACTTGTCACACATAATTACTTTATTTGCTACTGCAACTCTATTTATGGATCTGTTGCCAGGGTTTCTTAACACTGCTTTATTTATCTCATGCCATTTCTCTTTCTTATTACTAATATGCTCATTAAATTCATTGCCAGTTACTTCAGCAAACCTCCACAGACAAATATGTGTTCCTCAAGTTGCACTATAGTAAATATAAATGGCTTTTAATTAGCACCACCAACTTTGAGTACTTTCTGATGTTCTTTTTATCCTCATAGTCAGACTCCTGTGAATATGTTGTAACCTTGCCTCTTCTTGTCGCCTTGACATTTAAGCTTCCATTGAATTTTAAGGGGATGAAAAAAAATCATTCAAGCAACCAAAATTAGTTTTTAGGATGGAGCCAAGATTAATCTGCTATGACAAATGGATAGGTTTATTGCATCAAATCACCATATTCAGCTTAGTTGAACATAGCTGGGTATTCACTTATGTGTAACCAATTGCTGCTAAACCCTCACGGCTAAAAGTATTAATGGATTTGTTTTTTTGTTTTTTTTTTTTCACATTATGAAGGGCAGACTTGAAATATAACATACTTTTTGTCATGTGTTGTGTATCTTGTTTCTTGTGATTTGACAGAAGGTGATGAAAGAACTTGAGAATCACCTTCAAAATTTTGTGTCAGGTCTATTCTCCCATGTAACCAATTAGAGTTAAATACTAACATTTGTTAACAGAGTGCAGTGTGTTCAATATTTTCCGCTTCACATTGTTAAAGAGGCCCATCAGTGTGTAATAAAAGGTATTTCCATTGTAAAATATATTTATAATTCAAGGAAATGCTGTATTACATGCACCCCAGCACTATTGCGCACTGAGGGAATTTTCATTTGTACGCTTTTTTTTTTTTTTACAATGGCTCTTCTGTTTCCAGGAGAATAAAACAATTATCACAAACTATTGTAAAGTCATGCAACTTAATTAAACAACAAATACATAAAACATCTCATAAACTTGAGATTTCTTTTTTATTTTTAAAGATCTGCACATTTCAAGACATTTACAAGACACTCTACTTTACTTAAATAAACCAAACTTGTGACAAAAGATATCCTCATGCTTGTTTTTTGTTGCATTAGTGACACTGGCCAGCTCCCTTAAGTTCAATTTTATGTTTTATTTTATCTCTGCCTTGTTAAACATTACTGTAAAGCATTTTTAAAAAATTTTAACAGAATTTTTCAACAGATTAAAATCATTAATTATAAAGTCAATTTTTTACACAGATTACTGTTAAAATAAGCTTTTGGTGATAAAACTGTCACGCTAAATGCAAGATAAAAAAAAAGTGTAATCCCTGTTTAATGCAAAGTTTACACACGCACCATATACTTTACTCAAACAATTCAATACCATTACAGTTATCAGTAATTGTGTATCATGCAACAAGTATAACCTCGTAATCTTCTCCATTCAATATGTTCCTGTAAAGATCTACCTGCTCCACTTTGATCCAGATCTAAAAGTCATTTGGTTTGTTTGCAACCCAGGGCACTCTCCTTTCCCCTGCGATCGATAGCCACGCATTACACTGCTCTGCGCCTCCAAATGAGAAAACTTTGTTGATGTTTATAAAGAAGAGAGGGAGAGCAATTAGCATGCTTCAGAGGTGGAAATTAAGTTAGAAGTAAAAAAAAAGGACGGAGGTGAAAAATCAAACGAAAACGCAGCCCAGGAGCCGTGGCCCTGGTGCCTAACAAGCCCCACTCATTAAAGATGATGCATTTATTAATTACCGAAGCGGACATTATTTCCCTGCCTCACTGGGAGTGGGGGAGAACAGAGGAGAAGTAATGGTTATGGAGGTCAGCCGACGGCAAACTAATTCAATTTCACTTTTATTGGTTTGTTTGTTTTTCCTTAAGACATTTTTATTTTTGTAAGAAATTCCAAATGACTATGAAAAGTTGAATGAATGTGTGCATGAGCATGGATTTGAGCTTGGAAAAAAAAATGAGAAAGAGATTTATACACACAAGTGCAAAGGGGGAAGGGAGGGAGAGTTGCTTGTGTAATGTTGCCACAGTGCTTTTGAATGTGCTCTTTTTTCTATGACTCCATTACCATTTTATTGATTCATGGTTATGGGCTAGCTGTCTCCTCTAGCAAAATTATGTTTGCCTAAAAACAATTATCAAGCAACAAAAGCCACAGCACAAGTTTGTTTCCAAGTGAGTGCTCTGCTCTGTGTGCTGGTGGGTGGCTAGTGTGTATTTTAGAAGAAAACAACAGACTTTCTCCCTAAAGAGAGGGGAGCTATATCAACAGGGTGCTGTGGTGGTGGCTGTGGCACACACACACACTTCTTCACAGAGGAAATGCAAGCCAATTGTTCTGGTGGGCGGTGTGACACAGCTTTTATTATGGGATTTAATTATAATGAAAAGCATTTGTCTAGTTTAAATATGTGTTCATTTTTACAGTGGGTATTAAGTTCCTAATAGCCTTGTGTTATGTGATGAAAAGGCTTAATGGTAATAGTCTAGTGTTGGTCACAGAGTCTACAGCTAGCTTAAGCGTAAAGTGTTTTTTTTTTTTTTCTTCAGCCTGTTGACCAGCTTTTGTTTGTCTGTCCAGTTGGAGACTAAGTGCTTTGCTCAAGGGCGTGCTGATGTTCCTTGTTAAACGACAAGTAAACATCGACGTTTCCCATCCACATTTGTATCTCGGTGAGTTTACTGTCGACGAGTGAACCAGTGACCTGCGGCCCGCTTCTGCTGCTTATGTTTAGGATGCTATTATTTATTTGTATTTTCACAAGGAGGTCACTGCTGTCATTTAAATGACTCGGGTCACCGGCGGCATAGTAAATAATGTGATAGTTCACAGGTCAAGTTTCATAAATAGTTAAGAAGCCACAGAAAGCAAAACAAGCACTTCATTTTGTGATGGGAAAATAACATTGGCACCATATTAAAACAGTAACATATATCTGTAAATGAAGGCAGGGTTGTGTCATTGGACCTTTTCCCATACCCAAGGTCATTACGTTTCAGGGGCTCACCTTAGACCCTATATTGTGTTGGTGTAACGAGAAATCTATGACATATTACTTGCAGTGAAGTAGTTGTTGGTTTCATTTTTTTTTTTCCTTGTGCCCCATTGTGTAAAAAACTTTTGTGGTGTGTATATTGTACGCCTTACTTGCTGGTTTGTTTTTTTTAAGGATGTGGCATGAACGGAGACCGTAGCAAGTCTTTCTGCTGTGTCGTCATATAGACTGGGTGCTGCAGGTAGAGATTGCTGTTGCCGTACAAAAAGTAGCATAAAATGGGCTCATTTAAACCGGAAATGGGTGTTTCATGTGAAAATCATCATCTTCCTTTTACTTTTTCAGCCTAATGCATGTGTACAATGGAGATCTATAGCTCAGAGTCTCTTGGTTATCTACCTAAAGGAGTTTTTCCAAGTTTTTCCATATATGTAGATGTTTGTGTTGTGCTTTTGTATACAAAGTCTCTGGTTATTTTTGCCCTGGCATGGTATCTATCTTTCTACATTATTATTATTTTATTTTTTTTTCGTTTTCAGGAAGAATGTGCTCTAAATAGTCCCTAAGTCTATCATAGAGATTCTGGCATAACGTTTGAGTGATGGTAAACTATTACAGCCACAAAATGAAAGCCTGTCACTCAGCAGAATTTGTTAATTTCAGTGATTACATCAGGCATGCAATTATGTAGTAACAAATAGTACCCTATAATTATAACATGACAACATCCACTAAACAGTGTTATTTCAGAATGATCTCATCTGTAAGAATATGTTCATTTCCTGTTGATTTGGCCTGCATTCCCTCTGCTGTCAGAACCTCGTCCGGTCTGAATGCAGACTGACGCTCTTTTTTTTTTTACGTTCATTATTTTGTTGTCCTTCTGGGACTGTTTTTCTTTTTTGGTTCAAGGTTGATTTTGTCTGAAGTGTGTCCAGTATTCTTCATACCAATGACACCGTTAGCAAACCATTGTGTGATAAACAATAGAATTGTATGGAAAAATCCCAGAAACAACCCTATTGCTTATATGCGCATTTTATCCTTTATTCCTGCTTTGTATTGTGCAGTAAACAGAGTGAAACATCTTTGGAAAAACTGTGTTTAAAATACTGCGTTATTACTTTTTAACACAGTCTTGCATGACATTTATAAACTAAATAGATTTATTTGTTTATTTTGAAGTTAATATCATGTGAATTATTTCCACTGTGTTACTTCTTAGACAAAGGCATGACCCTGTAGGGCTACCATAGATCATCACTAGCACCAGAATGGAAATATATATGGTGTGGAATTGCAATCTATACATTATACTTCACAAAATACTCTACACTGCATCTTAAAGTTGTGTGAAGTTGTGGTGTCTGGTTTATTTTAGTTTATCCTGTTGAGATTCTTGGCATGGTTACCATTTCTACACAAGTAAATGCTACAATTGTGATACTTGCCCTTTAAATGATCTCAGTATCATCTTCTAAAATCACAGCCTGGTACACGGTAAACAGATCTGGACTGGGACAAAGACAGAGAGTCTTTTCAAAATCATAACACAATTTAGTGCCACAATCTGTGTGGATGTGGTTACATTAGTCATGAGTATTGCCCACTGAGACCCATGACTTCCAATGAACACAGTTATCCCATCCTGAAGGAAATGAGATCAAATGGTGGCACTGCACTGAAAATCTTATGTAGAGAAGGTGAAATCAGGTGAGCTTTGTTCTTTTGTGGAATAGTACATTATAAATGGGTTGCTCTGAGTTCTAACAACTTTGGGTTATATTCTCAGAGAGACCACATTTGAGAAGGCCCTTTGAAAAGTGTTTTGGATGGTGTTTTTATAAAATTCCCTTGCTCAAAAAGACATTTTATTTTGTCTTTTTGCTTCGTCAGGCGACAACTTGTGACAAATACTGTATGTTGTCTCCTACATTCCCTAATATGTAATAAAGACTGAAAATATGTGGTTGGTTGAGCACCTAGCTTTAAAATACATAAAGTTAGCTGATGCTAGAATAACATTTTCACAAGCCCGCCCAAAAAAATGGATTAAAGCGTTGATTCTTTAAAAACATATACATTTAGGACATACAGTTTACTTGTTAGACACCTAACATAAAACTTTTTTTAAATATGAATCTCTTAAGTAGATATATGATATGTGTGAGTACTCAATTTTAAGTGCCAGCTCCCAATTCCTGGTCTTAAATAGCATGTAACTGGATTTTCTTTATGTTGGCGTGTACCTACCGTTTAATAAGAGCTGTGTTCTTTGCTACATAAACAGTTATAAAATCCACCACAAAATCCACAACATAATGTTTCTACCACAGCGATCTACATTGGAGACCATTGTGTGTCATTTTGTAGTCCTGCTGGGGCATACAAAACCCCTGTTCCCTACATTTTCCTTTATGCGCCCAGGCCCTATATTTCTCCTACTGTGACCTCGAAACTCTTCACGTGATTACATCAATTATAAAATAGAAATAGGTCGACTACCTTGGGCTCTTTATATTTGGACAAGCAGGGGATCGAACCCCACGTCTGTGCGAGCAGAATGGGACCACTGAAAACCTTGTATCTGAGTGTGGCTCTTTGTTATCGCAGACAGGGTTAAGGGCGCTGTTTGTGCTCGACATAAACTCTCTCGTTGTTATTTTCTACGTAAACCTCTCAGCATTTGTTGTCTGGCTCTCTTTCCAATGTCATTATAATCTATTAAACACAATATTGAGCAATAAAATTGCATTGTTTTTTGTTGAGATGATTGATTTTTCTAATCAATTACTCATCCTTTACAAATGTAGCACTTGTACAAGAATGTGCATAATCGGAGAAAGTAACCACACAAAAGAAGACAAAGGGGTTTGTTTTTCAGCTTCTGACGGTACAAAGAAAGGCCATATTTTTCCTCCAGTCTCCATTATTAATGCCAGCTCTGGGCAACTATAAATCCAGTGAAATATAGTGCGCCGCATCGGCCAATCACCAGAGACTGCGCTGCTGGCAGCTCATTCACAGCCTCCAACTTAATGACAGCATTTCACATCTGAAAATCTACAGCATTACAAAGGCAGCTCCTATGTAATTTGAATAACACAGATGCACATATTTGACTAATCACCCAATACACACTAAAGCGTGCATATTCTCATGAAATAACACATTAGTTCTCCCTAAAACCCGTTGCTTGTATCATATTCTCTCATTTCTAACTTGGTCCCTCGCTCTATTAAACATAATAGACTTTTATTTAACTGCGGCTCAATTATACGAGAGACTAGAAGGCTGCAGTGACTTTCCTGATACTAAGTGTTTTTGCAGAAAAGGCTTCATATTTACTTTGCTGAGTGAGAGTGAGAATTCAGAAACATATATTTTATAATGTTCCCATTTCATTAATTGGATGAAGTGTGTTTGGATAAATCCATCATTGAAAAATCAGCCATCATTCCGGAAACTTAAAGCCTTGTCAGCTATTATCACGACAAATGACTGACCATTTTTATTACACAACCCAGACTCACAAATAAAAAAAATATGTTACCAAGAATTGCTGATACAAAACACTACAAGTAAAAAGTCTACATTGCATATTTAAAGATATGTGTTTTGGGGCGCCTTGTTGATTCTTCTGGTAGAGCACATACTACATAAATGAGAAACCCAGGTTCAAAGAAATGTGGGTGTGGGATTCGAACCGGCAACCTCCGGGTTACAGGATGACCAATCTACCACTGATTCACTGCGTGTATGCGTGTATGCGTGTATGCGTGTATGCGTGTGAAAAAGTCTGAAGAGTTTGGTAAGAAGAAAAGCCAAGCGACCCATGCATTTGAGGCATGTTCAAGTGTGAAAGATTTGTTCAGAGATGGAGGCATTAGAAAAATTAGGCCTATCATGATAATATTTTATTGGTGAGACCAGCTAAATAGGCTACAAATCAAACCAGCCAAAAGAACAGAAACTCTGACAGAGTCTGAGGTAATTTAAGAAAAAAAAATATAAAGTCTTATGATCTGAATAAAACAGAATGGTGAAATAAAAGGCCTATCAATACCCACTGCTATGGCAATAAAAAGTATGTGAACCTTTTGGAATTTCAATAAATTTGTCCTAAAATGTGATCGGATTTTTATCTAAGTCAGTGCTTCTTAAACTTGTTTCGATCAAACCCCAGAGGTTTAGTAAGTCAGTCTCAGGGGTTCGGCGGAGGTCAAGACACACACCCGACTCATTTGATTCGTGATGACACGCCCCGCTTAGCCACCATTGGCTGCAGGTGTGATCACGCAACATCGCTTGGCCTATCTGTGCTGCAGGGAATTTGGTGCGCTCAGTAATTAACTTGTGACTGTCGTGATGGTACGTCGTGTGATTTCTTTCTAAATGTTTTAATCCCTTCATACTAACTATTTAGAGCTGTGAGTTTTTTCCATATAGTTCAATCTTAGTGTCATCAGTCCACAAAACATTTAGCCTACTCTGTTCTTTTCAGTAAGCAGTGGCTTCCTTTGTGGTGTTGTGCCGGGGATACCCTGCTTGTTCAGTGTTTTCACGTCTTTGAGATAACTTTGTAACCCTTTCCAGCTTTGTGTGAAGCAACAACTGTTGATCGTAGCTCCTCTGAAAGCTCTTTTTGGCGAGGCATGGCTCACATAAGTTTGAGGGGTTTTTATCAGTTAACGTAGCTGTTTTCCACACTTCCAAACGTATTCTTAGCAAGACTCTAAAACATGCTAAAACATGACTCCAGTTAGCTTTTTTGAGGTCATTAACACAAGGGTTCACATACTTTTTCCACAAGCACTATGAGTTTTTTTGGTTGTTCTCAATAAAGACATGAAAGATTAGAATTTTTTGTGTAATTATTTTTAGACACATTATGAATTAGTTTGTACCCTTGACTTAGATGAAGATCAGATCACAATGTATTCAGAAAACCATAAAATTTCAAAAGGGTTACATACATTTTCTTTCCACTGTACTGTACTACAAAACTTTGTATTTTGTATTTGGCTTATTTTCATGGAAACCTTCACAACCCTAGTAGAAAATTATTGAATCTAATATTTGGTTGGAATTCTTATTATTAAATGCATCTAGATTACTTTGCCTCAGAATGACATTGATTATATTGTTTCCAAAGTAATTCATGTAGAAATATCTGAAGAGTTACGTACAGTATGTGTGCATGCTCTACCTCTTCTTATGCAGACAGTGTGATCCGACTGTTGAGCCGAGCTTCAATGGTCTGGCCTTATAAGGACAAGCAGAGCACTGGAATGGTACAAATGTGCTGAATCAAAAGAGACCGAATGGAAACTGGGCTTTTACAATGATCAGGCATCAAGTGAAAGAAGGAGAAATGTAGGAAACCTTTTCAGTTAAGATGACTATTTCTAAATCTCATTGTGTTTAAAGCTAAATATTTACATGCTTGAAATAGGATGTACATTATATTCTTCTTTATATATTTTTTACTTCTTTTATGTCTTGGATTCTTCCCTTGTCCCCACACTAAGCCTAAGAATTACTGTGACTTTTTACTGTCTGCTTCTGTGCTTGTGAGTCTGCATATGTGTCTGCAGTAGGTCAAAAGGTTATAATCCTCAAGTCAGACGAGATGGGATCAGTGACGTCTCAATGGGCCCAGACACTAGCTGTTACTACCAACACACACTTCCAGGCTCACACGGATATGATATACATCCTCTCACACTCTCCGTCAATAATGGAGGTTCATCCTGAGACATTTATTGTCCCTCTGTCTCCTTTTCATTCTCCTTCAGTGTCTTCTTAGTTCTCTATGGACCGTTGCAGTGTGAGGCCAAACTCATACACTCTTTCCTTTTACACATATAGACACACACAAAGTAAATCAAGAGGTAATGTTCAGCGAGGTTCTGCCGTTATGACCGACTGGAGCAATTAACGAGTCATCGGTGCAGATTGGGAGACATTAACAGTTAAATCACACAGACAGGCGGACCATGTGATATTCATTTTAATTCATTTTATATTTAGGGGCACCTGAAAACACTTGACCTATACGGTTTTAGGGTTAATGCAAGAACTCACAGTTGAGATCAGGGTTGTAGCCACAGCTTTGAAATTAGTGGGGTCCAGATTCTTTGATCTAAAATTAATACCAAGTATCATGTTGTATGCCAAGTAAGTGTTTTTTTTAATATATATATGTTTGGTCATTCATTACCTTTTATTTGACAGAAGCTAGACTGAAAACAAGAAGAACAGAGAACGGGGACATGGAGGAAACCGAACAAAGCCGGGATTCAAACACTCCCCGTTTTTATTTTATTTATTTTTAAACTGTAAATAAGATTGTGGCTGGAATTTCATTGTTGGTTACAACCATGCTTGTGATTTTGGAATATACCAACAGAGATAATTTTTTATTACTTATAAAAATTTGCTAAATTTTCAAGCAAGTATTATCCAACCTTGGTTTTAAATTGTCTCATGTGGCCGTGAATATTAAAGCACATCATTTCAATATGTTGCCAACCTTTCAGTACACTTTACTTTGCATTTTCAGTAGTAGTGGAAGTAGGGCCGAGATATATTTAATTCAAATTTTAGACAATGTCAAAAATATCCATATCACTAAATCAAATAAAAACAGACAAATTATTTAACACTGTTCTGCACAGTGTTGTGGCTAATGTTGCTGTTAGCTACAGAGCAGATTAAACGTACATTTTGACTTGATGTTAAGTACAGGTTTTTCTACACACTTAATCTATTTTATATTTCTGAGGATATTTGAAAGAAAAATTATATAATGCCCCTTTTACAGACGATGATTCCAAAGACCCTGTGCCATTGCTTTCAATAAGACATTCATTATCGTTTCATTTGTGTGTCTGCATTATTTCTTTCACATTTCTGGCTTGAACTTTAGCAATTCTAGCTGCAGTGGAAAACCGCGCTAAATGCCTAACCGGTTCGAGTCGCAGCGCTCTGAGCCAAGTCACACAGTTTCCATTTGATTTGGCCAAAGAACAGTAGAACAAACCTGGTGCTAATACAAATCCACTAACACTGCTCTGAAGGAGGTGCAGCACTCTTCTACAAACATTTGGCTCAGAAGCCAGCGTTACATTGAGCAGAGCATGTTGATCTAATCTTAACCTTTTTGAGCCAAACAAGTGTGTTTTTTTTACAATTAGAAAATAATGGATAATGTGTTGAAAATGGTTTGTACAGTATTTTTATCATCTCCAGTCATCAGGTTACTCATTTCCTCATTGTATTAGACATTATTTAAGTAAACTAAAAGAATTTACAAAAGTTAATATCAGCTGTTTCTCTTTTGGCTTCATTGTTTACATTGAGTTAAATAGGCCAGCATCAATGACTTACCCGAAAGATAGCTTTTATATCAAATTTAATTTAAATTTAAATCTGCTATTATTTGCCCCGCCCCCTGGAAATCAAATTTAGGATGGCTAGTCAGACTAGTTTCAAACATACTTAAAAATACAAATTACAAATACTTAATATAACAGTATTTCTGTTGTGCCACAGTTGGCTTTAAATAACAAAGCACATAAGCACACAACTGTTATTATTCACATCCTGAAATCTTGCATTACAGAATATTTGTGGGAACAGTATAATTTGCATTCTAAAACTCAAAATCTTCCAATAAACATGGATCATGAAGTGTAATAGAACAGTTTTTTTTAGGATAAACTGTCTTACCGAAGTTCATGCTGCCAGCTGTTTATGCGTTACTCTATACTTAAGACAATTTTATTAATGAATGAATTAAGTATGATCACATTTTTATTATAAAAAAAACAGCAGGGATATGCTCCAATGTATGTGTCCTGCTGCTGTGGTGTGACCCTTGCTAAATGGAGTAAATAAGTGCATATTGTTTAGAAAAAAAAAAAAGATATACAATGCATCAAGAAAGAGACAGCAGTAGTAATCCATATAAAAAATAAAAAACAGAAAAGGCACTGACTCATCTCTTGTCAGCTGTAACAAGTAAACTCAAGAGATGAAGTTAAGGTGTCAGAAATAGGCTGCGGGGTTAGAAGAGGTGTGGAGAATAAGGTGGTGAGGTAGACGGATACAATCAGAAGCGGCTGATCGGATCTAAGCAGCAGCGGGAGGAGGGAGACAAACCGAGCGCTCGGAGAGAGTTATGCATTGGGTCATTATGGAGGAATGTTAATATGATTAGTGAATGACTCTGACCTCTGTGTCTGGGACTGGTGCCTGGCTGGTCTGATGACTGCACTATGTCTGTTACACACACACAATGGATGGAAAGGATGAATACATACGTCCCACACTGTGCCAGAGCACACACACACACATATAACGCCTGCAAGAATGAACAGCACAGCCACACATTAACAAAAGAATTGACGTCTTGATGCACTTATTTTCTCTGTGATTTGTGTCTTCCTTCTGCCAGCAGGGCAGACTGAGTCAACATGCCGTGACTTATTATGTGTTTTTAACATGCGTGATTCCCTACAGTCTGGCCTCATAAAGTTCAGGAGCAGGATCCAGAGCAGTTCGTGGCTCTGTGGTCAGTGGGTCCCCACATGACTACATCGGTAATTTGTTTTTGTCAACGGTCCCGGGATGAGAGACCAGATCCATCATAGAGCTCCTATCATGACCAGCTGAAGAAGCCTTTAGTTTGTCATATTTATTACAGTTTAAAAGGAGTTGAAAAAAACTGATACTTCAGACTAGTATTGTTTAATGCAGCTGATAAAGGATTTACTTTCCCAAATAAGATTTCTTGTAATAATAATTGCAATAGATCTTAATACCTTTTGTAAATGATTTGGGCCAAAGGAAGCAGATAGCAATGCCTTTTTTTGCTCTGTTTGCATGTCTGATGTGGATTAGCAGGAGGCCATGAAAACAAGACCTATACCGCCATCAGACAACTGTCTATATTCTGTCTTTATTTAGTCCGAAAATAGTTCAAGGTTGGGCCTAGCCCTACACATTGGTTGTGCCTTTACTTTATACAAATACATCACTTAGCAATGTATTGTATAGAGAAGTATAATCAAATCATAAAAGCACACTAACCTTGAACTAAGAACAAATCTATTCCATAAATTATCACAACTGATTGTATTCTTTTTATGCACATGTATTTCTAAAGATTTGTATATTTTTTTTCACATACACTACAAACCCAACACACACAATATGGTAATGTCCTAGAGTGCTTGTGTTTTGATCTGGTTAAGCGAGGCCTGTATCAGCATCACATGCAAGAAATAGAAATGGTTCTCTAATGTGGCGTGAAAGCCTCTCTTGTTGCAGCGCTGTTGGCAGAAATCGACTGAATACACCAGTTTGAGGTCACATTCGGGGAAAACCTGCCGTTGCCCTACTGCCGTGGGTGTATATTTGTGTTTTCCTTTCTGGTACGGCCCTCGGGGCGTGATGTTGTTTGCAAATCTAGATTTCTCTGCACCTTTCATGACTTGTATTCATGGTTTGAGACAGATGCCAAGAGGCAAACATTTACACACAGCCGCGGGTTTGTCCAGGTATGTGTGTACAGAGCGATGAGTTTTGGTCCAGCGGAGAGTGTTATCACCGCTGGACACTGCTCTGTGGACAGGACAGATAGCCAACTGCTGGGTTTTTTGTTTGAGTGGATGTTTGTTGTGCACATATTTTTCTGCGTTGTTGGTTCAGCTGTGTCATATAGGATATACACACACCTCTATGTCTCAAAATGTGCAACACACGCTTCCAACTGTGTGAGCACTCGAGGATAAAGTGCGCATTAGTGTTTGGAGATCGTCAGCGATTCTTAAAGCAGCCATTGACTTCTTCTGAGGGAGAGGGGAGTATCTGAAATATGGCGAGTCATCTGCCAGATAAGAAATATTGAGAGATTGGGAGCAAAGGAGAAAAGGGAAGAGCAGGGCTGTGTCTGAGAGTTTCACAATAAAACAGGTTTTAGTCGACACTTGTGAAAAGAGGCTGAGTGAAAAAGCAGGAGACGGGGAGTCAAGTTAGTGTCACCGAGAAAAAAAAAGTGCTAGAAATCCAAAGGCAGTGCTAAGATATTTCAGGAGTAAAAATATTCTTACAATGTTGCTGCTGGTAGAGAGGACATATCAGATTATCAAAGTGAAGCAGTAGTATATAATGACAATGGATAAATACATCATATACAAAACACATATGACATTTTGATATAATTTATCTACACAAGATAAAATCTGGACAAAAAGAAGAAAAAAAAATCAGTTGAACCTGGGTATCTACTGGTGTCATGGTGGATTGGTGTTTATATGTAGCCCATCAACAAAGCCCCTCTTTTTGATAATAGATATATTATGGTCATGCCTTTGTAAGAAACGCCGTTATAAGAAGACTACATTTTCTTATTGCAGTTGACATAGCATTTGACGATATTCACCAAATAATATATTTCATTGTAATTTATACTCTTCTTTATACTTTTTTTTTTACCTTGTCCGCCTCAACATCATCAATAGCAAAAAGTTCACCACCAGGACAGAGCTTTAAAAAAGAGCTGAAGTGGTAAATAAAATGTGAATCCCACAGACTTAAACTTAATGGGAGGAAGATTGTTATTATGTTTGTGAATGAGGTTCAATGATGTCATTCACTAATCTCTGAGAAAAAATGCTGGCCTTTTACATCTAAATTGTGTAATTCAGAAATGTAATTATTCAAACCGCGGCCTTTTGAAGAATTGTGATTAATAGCAGCATATTGTGTGATTAACGAGTTAATGTTTTCCTGTGACAGGCTACACTTAATGTATATTTAGTGGTTTTGCTCATGAGTCATTACATGACAGTGATGAACAAACTCTCTGACCAAATGTTTTCTAAATGACAAATAGCGTCATCAGAGCCATCAATAATCATGAGCAGGATTCACAACAGCGAGCATGGCCAAAGCAAACACTTACACAACATCTCATGTGAAGATGTCTGCGTAGAGAAATGAGTTTGTAGTGCTGCTGCACGCTTAGTTAAAATAGCACCAGTTGGTGTTATGTCTTGGAAAACCTGGAAATTTAGAGAATACTTTTATAATGTAATGTTCTGGAAATAACACACATTGTCCTGAAAAATTTGTTTAGCCAGACATCCAATGTTTTTCTAATCTGTTTAAAAAAACTAGTCCTATTTCAGAGGGTTTTGGTTGGATTTCCAAAAGGCAATACCAACAAACACAGAATAAATTACCTCTGGATGCAATTAGACAGGCATACAACTAATCAAAGAAAACAATTTACCAATAAATCGTTATTATTGGTTAACAGCTTTTCTACCAACTCGAAACAAGCTGTGAAGGGATTACACTTTTTATTTTAGGTCTGTTAACTTCAGGGCACGTTTTGTATAAAACTAAACTGACTTTAAAGCAATACAATCACAAATATACCCTTCTCTAAAACCAATAAAAATGTAAAGTTTGAGTTTTGACCCCCCGAAACTACCGTAGTTTGATAAGTGTAATTTAAAAACTTTTAAAAACCTGAATTGTCAAGAAATTGTGGGTAATCTCTTAAAAAGAGTTGAGCCCTGACCAGTTTACTCATGAAACACTTGTTGACTTTCACTATTCACATATTTGTCTGCTTTGTGTTTGGCAAATCATTTTTTCAGCACAGATGAACTTTCCATGTCGGAGTGAAATTGTGGTTGAGTGAGAAAAGTGTTATCTTCAAACGGGAGAAGAGCGCGTGTCGGGTGCGAGTGTTTTAGAAATGGGAAACGGGAGTCACATGCTGAGATATTGAAGCAGGGCGAGCTTATGTAACTGTGGCATTTCAATACAGCTGTCCAAAATGCTGACACTTAGTGTTTTTCTGCGATAAAAAATAGGCACACTGGTAACACTGTGGGAGAATTTCAATCTAAATCAGTGTAACTAGTGAGGCAGAGAAAAGAGTTTCAAGCTGCACTCTGCTCTCCAGTCTTCTTTTCACGCAGCTCATTTAATGTCTTTTTTATTTTTTTCAACCTGATAACAGAGTTTTTTTTTTTGATTCAGCGCTCACATTTTCACAGTTTGCCAACTTCACTTTTAAGAGCTCTTTATTAAATTAAACCTAATAAGCAGGAAATATTGGCTCCCATCCAAGACGTTTTAATTCATATCCAAAGCAGAAAACAGCAAGGCATGAATTTTTGCTTTTGCTTAACAAACATAAATACCAGTTTGTACCTCTTATTTAGAAGACGATAATTACCAGTGTTGTAGTCGAGTCACTAGTTTTTGAGTCTCAGTCTCTTTCAAGACCTCAGTGTTCAATTCCGAGTTAATGTCCAAGTCACCAAAGACTTGTACTAGTCGAGTCTGAGTCGAGTCATTATCACTAAAAGTACAAGTCCGTGTCGAGTCATCTTTAGTTGTACTGCAAGTCAAGTCCAAATCAACTTCAGGACAAGTCACCAAAGTCCATTGTTCTTCAGTTCGTCATCAGTTCTCAAGTCACGTGTGTCTGAGAATGTTACTCTTACTCAAGTATACTATTGTAGACTACTTTTACTTAATATAAATTAAGAGTACCTTTACTTGAGTACAGATTTGGACTACTCCTCCCAACTCTACTCATTATTTTGTAGTCATTGTTGTCTTTATTACTGCATTTAAATAAATCATTTGGCAAAGACTGAAGTAAAACCATTACAATTTTGTTTCATAGACTCTACAGATTAATAGTTATTTGAGTCGGCTCAAACAATATGAATGAAATATAATACTGGAATAGCATCACTTATAGATGTGTTTGAGCCCTTTTCAATAAAATAAACCAGTGTTTTTATTACATTTACACAATAAAATAGAGACCATGCTTCAATACAGGGAACTGTTGTGCTTTTCTACTCTTCAAGGCTTCATTAGCTCACAGATGCAAACCACTAGACTCTGCAGCCAAAAGACAAACCCAGTGATAATAATATTATTGGTATATACAGTACATTATACATATTCACTGTTTTGTAATTAAATGAAAACTTTTAGATGTATTTAGCTATTAACTTAAAATTTTGCAGTTTCCTTTGTACTTGTTCTCATGAGGGAATTCTCCCATTTGGTTTCTTTTTAATGGAGAGATTTGAGTCCAACTGCTAACTCAAGGACCAGCCAACTCTTCAGTGAAGATGTCTCAATAGTGATTGGGAATTCAGGCCAAGTCCCTCTCAACCTCCTCTTTCTCTCTCACATACACACAAATACACACTTCTCCTCCGCGGCTCTGCCTCTCTGTCCTCCCATCTGTGAGTTCAGATGAACAGAAGTCTCCCGGGGTTTTTCATTGGCCGGACTCCATGCTAAGAGGCAAGCTAATTGGCCAGCTGGGGCCCAGCCGGTTACTCGAGACAGGGCATTGGCCGAGAGAAGGGTCAAGTGACATGTCATTGGTCGGACTGGCTGGTAACCTGGCAATACTTCAGGCTGCGCCTCTTGAGAAAAGCCTGTTGAGAGAGAAAAAAAACAGGGATTACTGTTGAGCATAACATGGCAACAGCTTTTCTCTAAAATTAGTCGATGATCTCATTAATTTGAATTTTAGTCATGTGTATAGTTGAAAGTCCTTGTGGTCCTTGAGTAAATTTGAAAATACTCCTCAAGCATGACTTTTGAAGTTGTTGGAAGCTCTGTGTCACCATTAGCTTCAACAGTGTTTCTGCACAGCCACAGTGAAGGGTTGTGAACTGGCGCAGTTCTACTCTACTGAACCAATACTGAAGACTTTGGCATTGGTGAATACAATGCATTTTATCTGTCTATAACGGTTGGATTTAGTAAAAGCACTGTATCTGAAGTCTTAATATTCGTTTGATAAATGTAAACAAAATATCTGGCACTGAGTAAGGTCTAAATTTAAGTAAAGGTAGTGGAAAAAAGTACGCTAATGTCAAAAATATTCCTCTGACATTCATGTGAACTATGCTAACTTTACTTTTTTTTATATTTTATTTGAATAATGATAGACGCTTCCAAATTATGTATTCTTTATTTGATGTGTTTGTTTCAGGAAGCCAATAATTGTTCAATTAAAAGGAGTCTTAATTTCAAAGTTAGTCAAGATATATTGACATGGTAAGAGTCAACAACATGACTCATTATAGAGGTCATTGTTACATATTAGATCGGATTGTAACCCATCGTAACACTCTGTTGTATACAGGCAGCCCAATTCAGAAAGAGCGATCATGGGACAACAAAAAAGGTTTGGAGTGTGACCCAAGCCAAATGCTGTTGGCACAAATCCTATTTTAATTACTGGCCCAGATTTCCACAGTTTATTCCAACACTTCCACTAAGTGACACAAAGGCCCCTCTCATCACAGACTTAATACACTATAATAAATGAAAAAAGGGCTGTCATCCCAATTTAAACACCCCAGATAAGGTTTCCAGGTTTTCCTCGCCCATTTTCATTATAAAAAAAAGCCACAAGGTCATGTAAGAACAACTCTAACATAGTTCATTTGACTTGATCGAACGAGCGGCCGATGTCAAAACTCAGAAAAAGGAGCAACGCAATCTTCTTTCTTTGACTGAAGGTTAATTTGTATCCACCTCCACCTCTTTATTAAGTAGCAGAGTGAGCTAATCCCAAGGAAATGAGAGGTGGAGGTTAGTCACTAAGGATTATACTGGTCCCAGGACATCAAACGTTGCATTCCCACCCTGGAGATAATTATAACCAGGTTAGCCAGGAAATTAAGTGACTGCTTTGTGGAGAATTTTAATCCCCAGTCCAGCTCTCTCCTAACATTTCTCTGTTCCCCATTCGTCCCGGCTTCTCGTTTCTCCTTGTGCACATCCCCCATCTGTCCCACCTAGACCCCATTTAGACCACCTGACTGCTGGGTTTAACTTAATTAATAATCTGATAGTTGTATGTTTTTTGGTTAATATCTTCTTGTGTGACCTACATAATAAAATACTGTATCTGTTCATTAATTCAGGTCCATGCACTGAACAAAGGAAAAGTGTAGTAAGTGTATTTATGCCTGGTTTCAGATCGTAACATCCAGCTAATGTTACGTCCCTTTTTTCTTTTTTTTTTTTTAGACCAATACCATTCCCTCTGCTCATGTTCACTGGTGTTATATTTACACAAACATACACACAGTCCTGTACTGTTCCTTCCTCCATTAAGGTCCTGATATTTCTAAGAACATCAGGGATTGGTCTCTAAAAATAGTAATATTAATTGTCTGTTTTTTGTGTATTATTTCACAGTTAATGTCAAAAACTCAAAATTATGTATTTCAGAAGTATATCTATCCATTAAATCCCGTTACAGTACAGGTTACATGAAGTTACAATACTTCCAATTGCTACAGCTGCTCAGAGCGGACAAACTGGGAGCTTGAGACATGTTGAAACTAAATTGGGTTGGGTTCTAAATTTCTAACGTAAACAAATGATCTGTCCAGTTTCTAGGGGATTTGGACATACACAGCAACATGTCCCTGCAAGGCTACCATAGGTGTAGATTGCAGTAGTAAGTATCTTCCTTACATTGTGTAACAAAAGATGTTGTCATCTGTGCTTGCTAGGCGCCATGACGACTATTGTTATACATGACATTTCTAAATTGGAGCAACTGAATTGCTCCCAAAATGTCAACATTGTATCTTTATGTTTTGTATTCCTAATTTCTGGCTGCAATTGCTTCTACAAAAAGATGTATGACTCTGATGGACTGATTACACAGCAAGTCATTTCAGCTGACAGTTGTTCAGGAAAACCTAAACCTTATCTGCAGGTGGTTGAGTGTTTGCACTTGCGCCTCACAGTAAGAAGATTTGATTCTCAGCTGGAGGCTTTCCTTTACTCCCAGTGCCTCAGGTGGACTGGTGAGTGGAAATTGGCCTGTGGCTTTGATACAGCCTCTGAAAGGTTGCGTTAACTCTGCAATTAATTGCAAAATGTCCAGGATGTACCCACCTTCATGGCCTAAAACAGCCACCATATTAAACAAACATAAGGACTTTATTTGTGTTTCATGGCTACTTACTTTTCATCCCACAGATACAGACTATGACGAGACTATTTCCTTAGTTACTGATGCAACCAATAGATCAAGTTACAATATAATGTTGTTTGGATTCTATATAAATCCTATTGATCCGAATACAAAAACGTATCCCATTTCTTGTAACATATGACTTACTACATATATTTTTGTTGTACCCTCGGCTATATGCAGTTTGTTGTGCAACAGTATCAAAGCATTCATATAACAACATGCTATGCTTTTGAATGGTTTCATTATTTCTCATTAGTGTCCCTATGTCGGCAATTATCAGTATGTGTACAGCCTGTTTGTTGGTGCTGCTATAAGTATTATTGCCAATACAGTCATAACATAGCCCTCTACTGATGTAGTTGTAGCATGACATGTATTTCTTGGGCTTTTATTTTGGGCGACAAGTAATAGAAAGCTAACAAAAGCAGTGGAGACAAAAAGCAGTGTTATAAAAGAAGACGACAAGGCAAGACATCAAGCAGGTCTGGTCATGAACAGTACAGCACCGGAGACAACAGGCGATGAGAGGTCAGGACTTTTGTAAGATTAGAAGGAGGGAAAAAAATGTGGGAAATGTCGGAAGAAATCAAAAACCACCTCAGCCGTCTCTACCTCCGACTGGAGCCAATCATGAGAGAGACGACGACAGAGTGTCACTTTCATCCTATTACAACTCCATCTAACCTGCCACAGTGCCACCTGCTCCCCACCGGCGTTCAATCACACCAGCGTGGGCCCAGATCCTTTTGGTATTAAGATTCAGTGTGTGCACGTGCATACTGTAGACGCTTATGCTCTTAAGCTAAGACCTTCTCCCGAAATATCTCCCACATTGAAATAAATAATCCACAAATAAAAGCTGGAGAGATTTTCCTACCTCAGGGCCCGACATTATGAAAACGGTAGATGGAAATTCACCCTGCTCTGTTCTGTCTAGCTTCATATCAGCTTCATTCACAGGGAAATCACGTCCTTTTTAACCTCTACTTCCATTTCATAAACTTGTCCCTTTTTTTTCCCCTTCCCTTTCTACTTCTTGGAATTCACCTTTCTTTGTTCCTGTTAATCCTCAAAGAAGAACTTTTTTTAAGTCAGGAAGTTCGGGACAGGAGTGATACAGATGAAGAGTGAAGGTAGACGGATATACTATAGGAGTGTTGAGGAGAGGGCTTAGTGAGAGGAAATTATCTCCTACCCCCCTTTTCCTTCGTCTTACTCTACTTCCTCTTGGCTTATTTCCATCAAAAGGTGCAGTTCAGTTCAAGTATGTTGTGTTTTATTTCCCAAAAAGTTGCTAACAGTTGCAAGGAGTACTAAGATAATGAGATGTTGCTACTTATGGATTTTGGACTGGGAGATATACAGTATATCAAGCTTTCAAGAAGTTTTGAGGTATTTACATACGAGATTCAATATTATATTGTGATGTTGTATGTGGCCACTGAAATCACTTTCATCTGGAAGTGGAATTATTTTGCTGTGTGTATTTTATTTTACACTGCACTTTAAATTGGTAAAAGAATTGTAACTCTAAAGCAGTAAAAACACAAAATTTTAACGTTTAAAAGAAATCTTTTTTTTTTTCTTGTAATAAAAAATTACATGTGCCGAGAATAAAGAACACAAAATCACAAAATAGCTGCATGTGTCCATTGTTACAACTGCATGTCACAATAAACTGTTAGTACTTCTGCAACTGTACTGATACAAAGATAGACAATGTTCTTCTCCTACTGTTTATTGCAGCAATAGGCTCACACAACAGACTTTTTCAACACTTAAACACGTGTTTTTTATAGTAGTGGTGGTTGTATTGTTTAATTACTCAAGGCAGTTTCCCTTTTGAGTCATGTGACAGAGCTCAGGTGCGTCGGCTTGTTTATCCAGGTAGGACAGACTTCTCTAGGACACCGTCTCAGCTGTGAAACATTGTGTATATTCTCGCAAACTGGTTTACTGATGAGAATAATCTCTTTGGACAATTTCCCAGAGAGTGTATTTCTCCCCTTAAAGAAGCCATCACCCTGTGGTAGAAACAGACCAGGGTTTGTTGTCACTAACAGTGTCATGCTGAGCTGTAAAATACTGCAGTTCTTGGTGGAAACGAGGCTTTGCACCCTCTTCGTCCTCTTATCAACTTCGCACCTTGCACTTTCAAGGACAAGCTTAACTGTTAAGACCCCCGAGGACCGGATAAACCAAGCCTGTGTATTTCAGAGAGTTATTTTGAAACCTATTCCTGATCTAAAGTCTTCCCTTTTTTATCTTGACTTTGCTGCGTGTTTAATAGGTGCCTCCACATGTAACTCTATTCTCTGTAGTCTATTCACGTTGGGCTGCTGCAGTGTGTAGTAGTGAGTGTACGTATATCTCTGTAGGCTCTGAAGCACAGACTAATCCTATCCTCTGTGCTATCGCTTTACCTCCCTTTTATTTATCCCCATCTGTATTTTTTCTCTCTCACTACTCAATCCTTTCTTTTCCTCCCTTAAATCACTTCCACAAAAAAAATAAAAGGACAAAACAAAGCTATATATTTTAATTGAATCAAGCACAATCTTCTCTGTTGTTTTATGTGTACACCGTGCTTTAAATTTTTTGAGAAAAACATTTGTTTGCAGTGTTTTAGAACATAAATAGAGTAACACTTTTCATGTTGTGACTTACTTTTTTATGTGGTTTATGTGTTCATCCATTGTTTAGTTTGCATTAACCTGTAAAACCTTTTATTTATAGCAGGTCTGTGGAATCACACAACTTATATTTCTTTAGCTTTCCTTGTCAGAGATTATATATAATCAGTGGTAAACTTACAGTTGTGCTTATAAGTTTACATACATACATACATACATACATACATACATACATACATACCCTGGCAGAAGTTTCAGAGAATGTTAATGATGACACAAAAAGTTTTATTTTTTTTTTCACTTTTTTCACAAAGTGAATGGTTGGGTGAAGCCATTTATTGTCAAGCAATTGTGTTTACTCTTTTAAAATCATAATGACAACAGAAACTACCCAAATAACACTGATTAAAAGTTTATATACTCTGGTGATTCTGGCCTGATAACATGCACAAGGTTTGAATGGCTACTAAAGGTAACCATGCTCACCTGTGATCTGTTTGCTTGTAATCAGTGTGCGTGTATAAAAGGTCAGTGAGTTTCTGCACTCCTGACAGATCCTTGTATCTTTCATCAAGTGCTGCACTGCATTTCTGTGTTCTGAGTCATGGGGGAAGCAAAATAATTGTGGATCTGCTGTATAAAAAAGGAAAGGGATAAAAAATATATATATATCCAAGGAATTGAGAATGCCAATCATCAGTGTTCAAACTTCAAAAGAAGAGGAAAATGAGGGATTCTGTTGAAACCAAACCCAGGTCAGGTAGATCAACAACAATTTCAGCCACAACTGCCCAGAAAATTGTTAGTGATGCGGGGAAAAAAAAAAAAAAAACACAAATAACTTCAGCTGAAATATAGGAATGAATGAATGGGCTGCATGGTCGAGAAAGCATAAGTAAATGCCTCAAAGCACCCCGCTTACAATATGCCCAAACAGCACAGAGCAAGCCTCAAAACTTCTTGAACAGAGTCTCTGAAATTCTTTGTAATCTGAAAAATCACTTTTCATTTTTTTAGAATCACAATTCTGTAAACTTATGAGCACTGTACCTTGTCAGTAGTGATAGTTGGCCTCAACATTGTCCTTTATTAACAAACCAGAATGTTATTATATTTAACCAAATGTAGATGACTGCTAGTGTCTCGTGGGCTGACTTTGGAAAACTATCATACTTCACTTTACCGGAGCTTTTTGTCATGTTTTGTTTCCACCAATGCCTTTCTCATTCCTGAGGCTTTCACTGGTGTCATCATTTTCACAACTCTTTGACCATGGCTTATTAATGAAACTATTAAACTCCTAAATCATTCAATTAAAAACTCATTTGATTATCAACACACAAGCCTTGTTATCAATTCCATGTGTTTTTAATGTCAGTTTTGGGCATTTCAGTAATTATTCGCCTCTTACTATCTTTTACACCCTCTGTATGTGGTACCGACACTGTAGTTTGGTTAAGAGAACTGAGCAAGACACACTGCAGCCTTTTGTATGACCGACAATATGAATATGAAGTCAGTGCTTCGCAACAAATGGGACTGAAAGGAATGAAATGCTGTACCACAAACGTTTCTCAAAGCATCTGTGCAGTCAACTGCCCAAAATTAATGTGAAATGCTGTTGGCTCATTGTTTACTGTGTTATGTCTAATTTTTGGTGGGTTATGCTATGTTGCACTGGAATGATCACCACACCTATGTAGATGATAAAACCCAGTCTACACAGAAACACAATACAGGTCTGGGTTTGTTATTACTGTATGTGTAATGCAGTCTGGGGAGTAATGCATACGATAAGACATAAAGCATGTACTGCTACAGGTCATGGTGATAGTGTGTGTGAGCATATGCTTATTTGATCCCGTCTTTCTTTTTATCCCCAAGACCATTATTTTTAGACTTTATTTAATAGCTTAGACTGGGTGTTGATGCAAACTCACACACACAGGTCTAATATGTCATTGCATCCAGTCGGTCACAGACGTACACCAACAGGATGTGTTCTGCATTAAAGAGTGTTAATCGCTGTATTCACAGGAGACGATCTAAGCCGCATGCTTTGGGGAAAATTGACCTTCAGTGGTCTTAATTGTACCAGAGGCTCGACAGTGCTCTGACATTTAACTGTGCCCCAGCCCTAATTCTTAGCCCTTTATTCTAGTGCTCTGCTGACATTTCGGTCGAAAGAGTCTTGTGAATTAAAAAAAAAACCTCTGTGCTTCTTTGCAGTTTTAAACAAATTAAACACTTTTGTCTAATGATTATTTATACTTTCTCTGCTGGTCGTACAGTTTTGCTGGAGACGTGTTGTTTATGAGCTTCAGTCTTTTGGCTGTTGCTCGGTGCCACAGCAGAGTGAGATTTTATAGACCACTCGCACAAAGTGACTGAATGGTGTTTGACTGCAGTTATTTTGGAGAGCACTGATCGATAGAAATGACTCAGTGAGAACTTTGCCAGGTGCTGACATCCATGTTTTTGAAAGTTTTTCCACTTTTTCATCTCAAAAAAGTAGGTTACAGTTACTGTTATACTCTGTAATAAGTTATCTGAAGCAAACTTTTCTTCTACTCTTTTCATTTATGATGAAGATGTTTTATTAAATTCGAAATCTGACTAATCTATTTATTTTTTTTACTTTTATTTTCACATCCAAAGACTTCAAATTTCAAAGTAACTACTCCTTGACTAAATAGATTAAACCCTACAAATGTCAAAGCTTATGCGCAGACATACTTCTCCAATAAAACACACCCCACACTCTCGTTGCAGCTGGCAACATGACAGCCTTCAGCAGAGATGCAGCAGTATGGGATATGGCAGTGAAATTATCTGCCTAATGAAAAGCAGTTGGACTCAACAGTAATCCTCAAAACACTGCTAAGAAGCAGCGATCTATGGATACTGACGTGGGACCAGGAATTACACTTCCAGTTTTGACTTGACCTTATCCTGATTTATATGTACAGTATATTCCAAAAATGGACGAGAACGTTCACAGAGGAAACCCCAAAGTCATAAAACTTCTCAGTATAATCAATAATGACAATAACAGACATTTTAAACCCAAAAAGGCTCATTATCACAGCTTCACTTCCTAGGCCCTATTAAATGATTGGTTACAGAAAAAAAATTATGAGTCACAATACATCAATTAGATTTGAAGTCTTACAAACTGGACATAAAGTAAATCCACATTTTCCCTCTGAATTACATACATTTCTCTAAGAATCAGTGAATTTCCTGCTGCTCTCATAATATCCAACTGATTTCATTTGTAATTGTCAGTCATACAATAGTTCTTCCCCTTTTGAGTTGTCCTTTTGCATTTACTTATGTCTTGGTTTCAAACACAACGTTGGCACTATACTGGCACTTAAAGTATTTTGCCTCTCATTGTGTAACTACAGTAACATCCACATCTCTTGACAACACAATATACCATACTTCATCAAAATGTACCTGCTATATGCACCTGTATGCAAACATATCTTTAAAACGTAACTTATGACCTTTCGTTCAAACTCTACTGTCTCAAACATGACAAATGAAGAACCATAGTGAGGCTTTATTTTAATAGCTTTGTGTGTGTGTGTCCAAAGTTATATGTGTGTAAAAACTTGTACTCTCTCCTCTAGTGCTACTTTGTTAAGAGGCTGTAGTAATTAGCCCGGATAAAATGGATGGCTTTTCACCAACAGCTGCAATTACTGCTTTCTTCAGGATGAATAGGCAGATCGACCGAGGTTTGCTCTGTACTCCAGCATTAAATGGCTGGCGTCTTATAGAAGAAGAATGTGACTGGGATGAATGGAAGGAAGGACGTGTGTATGGATGGATGGATAAAAAGATGTTGGGGGCATGAACAACGGAAATGAGAAAGAAGAGTATAAATGAGCTTGTTTTACCATGTCGGCTTGTTGTTCTTGCTGCCTGAGTAAGAGGAGATGGCACCAAGAGGAAGAGCGTGGCTGACAGATCTATGTGTAATTTTTAGGAAGGAAATGAAGGAGAAAAACTACAAACTCTTGTACATCTGGCTCCTTTAGTGTGGCATTTTAAAAACTAAAAAGGAGAGCTTTACCATCACACCTTTGTTTTATTTATTTTTAACTGTTCTGTTATTCTAACAATTTACAACTAATGTGTCTTTTTAGTATTGCCAATTGGTACCACATTTTTAGGAAAATACTTTTAATTAGGTTCTGGGTCTGATGCATATGTCATGGGAAATGATGTGTTAGATTTTTCACCAACAAACAAAGATTTGTGCCACTGGCGTCTTATAATAATTAGTAAAAAAGTAATTGCCAGTAGTAATGAGGAGAATAGTGTCATCAAAACCAGTTCTCGGTAATACATTTGGGCTTTGTGTCATCTAAAATGACAGAGGTTACATCATTTTACATGGCCTTTAGTAACCTAATAACTAATTAAAAACTTGCACTGACTTTGTTGAGAAATATCAACTTCAAAGAAACAGTGTCATAACCCAAAAACACTTACTTTTACAGAAAAGAGTTTTGGCCTACAGTAAGTGTACTTCATCAGACCAAGTGTGTGCCGTGTTGTGAGCCATGGCCAAATAAGTACATTTACATTCACATTTAGTCATTTAGCAGACGCTTTTATCCAAAGCGACTTACAAGTGAGGAAAACAATGGAAGCAATTTCAACAACACAAGGTAACAAAAAGCATAAGTGCACAAAAACTAGTCAGTTAAAACCTAGCACAGTATGTAGCATAGGTCTGTATCAGTGAGTGAAGATATGAGGGGGTGGAGCCAGTGGTGGTCTTGTAGGTAAGAAAGATAAGTATCAACAGGATTATGTGGTGTTACATAATCCTGTTGTTTGGACAAATCCAGAAGCCAGTGAGAGAGAGAATAGACGCAAACATCAGTTCAAGTGTGTTTTTACCATAGCTCTGCTACTTTGTGAGCAAGAATTTCTTATACAGGTGCATTAAACAGGTCCCCAAATCCCATTCTGCCTTCAATCATCAAAGTAAAGTCAGAAGCAGCTCATCATCATTTCATTTCACAGATTTCAGTCAAGTGTTTCTGCAGTAACCACTAAAATTAAGTTTGATACAAATAGGGGCATGTGATCTCATGCTCTGTCCAATTTGTGATTATATTGTGTGGTCTCCAGTGTTTTTAATTAACTAAACATCATCTGTTATTTCCCAGGCCTTAGATAAATCAAAAACCGTAATGGCTGCCATAAAAACCTATAGCCCACATCTGTTACTTTCGAGATTCTTCAAGTGTGCTTTGTCAAATCACATTATTGTTATTAGAAACATAAAGAATAATGCATTAGTCAAATGATGACATGAGTCCCACACATCTACATTTACACAGCCTCTTTAGAGCAGTGTTTTAATTGAGTCTGTCCAAAGTGCTGGCAGAGCAAAACAATATGACTGAGATTAGAAGCAGCCTTCACTTATTCATCGATTTCTACTCAGGAGGAGGAGGGGGGGCCGAGAGGGCGAGGGGACAGCACAGAGTCTATGTCTCTTTCCATTGATTTACAGAAGGAGAAAAGGACACGGGGAGTGAAGGAAAGACAGATGGAAGGAGTACAAGGAGGAAGGGGGTAGCAGTCGCACAGACCGAGGAGAAGAAGGAAGAGCGGCAGGGGGCTGGAACAGAAGGAGCTGATGGAGATGGGACTGTTTCTCTTTGTGATTGTTGGATTTATAAATGGAGGGGGTTGGGAGACATTGACGGAAAGAATATGAAAGGAAATGATGGTGGTCAATAGTGGGGGTTTAACACTTCGCAGAGGAAGCTTTTATTTCACTTAAAGAGAGTGGGTTAATGAAGGAGAGAGACACGGCCAGGAGACAATTAGGAAGAACAGGTTGAAAGGGAAAAGGAAGGACAACGACATGAAGAGAAAGAAAAAATTAAAGTCTAAATGGTGCTTTGAAATCAAAAAGAGTAAAAAATTTACTCTTAAAAATGCTGTATTACAGATTTATACAATGTGCTTGAGTTTTACTTTAGGTAATAAATGATGGAATTCAACTTTTTGTGCATTCTGGTCTAACTCTTAAGTTTATCTAAATAAAATGTTTTATTGTTTCACAGTGATATTTATCAGCCTGTGATGGCAATCTTTTTTCCAATCACATGCCTTTCAGTACATTTTAAAATATGTAAATGAGTTTTAATAACTTTTAGAAAATAGTGGAAATAGGAATAGCATCAATGGTTTGTGGTAATGTAGGGTCGTATGTGCATCAGATCTAATTAAAATCAGTAATACACTGTATGTGCAAACATGTCAGAACATGAACAGTTGAGTCCAAGCACAGAGCTGAGGTAGTTTAACTAGTTAGCTTCATATTAGGGTTAGCATCACTAGCTATATTGACCAAAGTAAAATTTACCAAAGTCAAAGATGTTAACGTTTGCTGTACTTGGACCTTAATAATAATTCTGACAATCATTTCTGTATTTAAATTGGTAATAACTTTGTACCTAATCACTGACTTGCGTCACTTCACATTTGAGCCAAGTATTCTTCTCTCCAAAGCCCTGTGCATCGACAAAATACTCCAAATCCTTGAAACAGCTCGAGCTGAGAACAGGACAGAAAAAAATCCAGAGAGTGCGAGGGGCGGGTATGTTTTATGGTTAAATTGAAGGGTCTGTTGAGGGGAGAGCGATGAGCCCCTCTCACGGTGTGTGTGTGTAGCTCCGTGTGTGCCTTCAGTATCAGTCTATTCTGCTTGATTTGTGCAGCGCCCTCCCTGGCTCTCGTCTGCTCGCTATGCCGTGAAATGGTTTTTCACTAGACCATTACCCCGACCAGTGTGCTACACTCCTGCCACCGTCGAGCCCAGGCTGTGTGTCTTTGCGCTGCCTTTAAGTCTAAAGGGGAGTATGATGGCTGGTACGATGGGCCGCACTAAAAGGAAAAATATTTTGCATTTAATGTTGGTGTGTAGTTTACTGTTGTGGGTTTGTGTTGGGTGTCCCATGCTGGCAGAGCTGTCAGTGTGTTTGCCTAGCTCTGATGCCCTGTCACAGTTGTTAATGCAGAGACGGTACATCTTTTTCACACAAATAGCATTTCCACCATGAAGGACCCTTTAAGCACAAAACATCTATCCATACATCTTCTTGCGCTTATCCGGGGCCGGGTTGTAAGAAGAGATGCCCAGACTTCCCTCTCCCAAACAGTCCCAGGGCATGCTGAAGGTTCTGGCTTGATGGAGCCAAGAGGACAACATCATCTGCAAAAAGCAGAGACGAAATCATGTTGTCCTCAAAACGGAAACCCTCCGGCCCCTGGGTGTGCCCAGAAATCCTGTCCATAGGACTGGTGACAAAGGGCGGCTCTGCCGGAAACAAGTCTGACTTACTGCCAGCAACCAAGCTCCTACTCCGGTTGAACAGAGACCAAACCCCCTTAGCAGAGGGCCCTGGACCCCATACTTCCAGAGCACCCCCCACAGGATGCCACAAGAGACCCAGTGGAATGCCTTCTCAAAATCCACAAGGCACATGTGGACTGGTTGTGGCAAACTCCCACGAAGCCTCCAGCACCCTGGAGAGAGTATAGACCTGGTCCAGTGTTTCACAACTGGAACAAAAACGGCATTGTTTCTTCTGAATTCAAGGTTTAACTATTGGCCAAATTCTCCTCTCCAGTACACTGGAATAGACTTTCCCAGGGAGCACTTGAAAGCAGCAGAGGAGCTTCATTTTGGGCAGGTGCACTTTGCCGAGCAGAGCAAAGCCATGTACTGTAAGTTCAATGTTGGAGCCGTCGCCTCCTTTGCTGTCCAGATCTATTTTATGCTTCAAAAAAAACAAAAAAACAATTGGATTGAAATATGCAATGCATGTGATGGCAAAGTTATGCCAGAAGGATCACTCGTCTAAGTCATTCAATAACACCAATTTAATAATTTATTATTAAAAACGACACTTAAAACCGAACCAGGCATTAAAATAACTAAAATTTACCATTTTTATCCATTAGATGTCTCTACTACACATTTCGTATGCGTGTCTTCCCTATGTGTTTCTGTCTCCTGCTTTCCTCATTCAGCCCTTTCACTTCCATAAGGGCTCTTTGTTTGCACTGCTTTGTCTCACCTTTCTGCTGATGTCCCCTCATCGCTCCCCCTTCCATCTCCTAACACTTGTTCCCTCTTTGATATCTTGTTTAAATTGTGTCATTAATGTCCTTTAGCCCCCCGCTGGCGTGTCCCGGGCCTCACCCCATTCACTCCCTTGTTTTATAATTCACCTCTCATCTCCTCGCCTCTCACTGCCACTTCTCAATGGCTTCCTAATATTCCTCCTCCTCTCCATATCACTCACCTGCGCTCTCAGAGTCATTTACTTCTCATTCTCTCCATCTCTCATTCTTCCTTTCTTTTGCCGTATAATGCCTTTTCACCACCGTTTGCTCCTAATATCCCACTGTCTCTCTGCTTAAGATATTGAAGCTATGAAGACAGGTGTTCAAAGGAAAGCGGGAGCAGCAAATCTCTTAAATGCCTCCTGGCACTGTTCCCTTGAATGAACACTGAAAAAGAGAGGAAGAGAAGGAAGAGAGGGCTTAATTTTATAATATTCTCAGCTCTGCTTTTTTTTCTTTCAATATTACTTTATGTCGGAAAAAATCTTTAGGCAGCTTCCTTAATATGTCTTGAAGATGTAGTTTTTACTGTCCTAGCATGGTGGTCACCTTTTCATACAGTATTTACAAAATATGAACAAGAACTAGTACTAAATAATGTGTTAGGAAAGCTGTGCAATAATAGACCATGTTTTCTGAATAGACAGAACAAATAAGAGACTATAAGCCTAAGCCAAAGTGAAGACTTTCAAGTAGCCCGTTTCCCTACAGCATGTATATGTACACTATTTTTCATTAAACTCTTAAATTTTAGTGTCCAAAGGTATGCATGTACAGGTAAATTGGTGTCATCACATTGCTCATAGTTATGAATATGTTTAAATGTTTGTCTTTAAGTTTCTGGCTCATAGCTAACATTGATGAGTGCAATTAACTGCAAGTCCATTCATAAGTCATTGCAAGTTTCTTATAAAATAATATTTAGTTAACACCCATGTGCAGCTGCTATACTCCTAATAAGCCTTGTCTAACTACTTTCTTAAACACGGGTGATCTCTTACTGTATGCCATTCATTTACAATTTGTCCTTAAAAATGTGTTTTTATGTGGTTAAGCTCATAACGAACCAATCACTGTCCTGGAACTATCTGATGTTATAATGTCAACCAATCAGAGGTCAAAGAGTCATGGTGTATTTGTGGCTTGACACTTGCTGTTTTTGGCTATTTTATTTATATATTTAGGCAATAACAGGTCAAATATTCCATGTTTACATTGATAATACCACACCTATGCCTGTTAAGATCATTAGCTGTGTTAACTGTACTTTTGCCAAATATGCAATTCACTTATGGCTCTATAAATCATACTGTATATGCATTTCATGTATTGGCACATATCTATTGCCGATTATAGATATAAAAAGAGTCACCAAAGTCCTATTCTATGTAAAAACTAAGTCGAGTCAGTAATATCCAGGCTGCTGAAGGCACAGATGTGTGGGCACATGTGCATGGTAATAGAACCTGTTGACGTTTGGGGTTTAGCCGGCTTCTGTAAGGAGAGCTGCAGCCGCTGGAATTTCCCGACTGAATACCCCGTGATGATCTGTGATGGAGAGACTGTGTGTAAGAGGAAAAAGAGGAAAACGTGAAACGAATGAAGCAGCGAGTCAGAGAAATGAGAGCGTTTCAGCCGTCAGCAGCTTTTTTACCTCAGATGGAGATGAGACATCTAACTGTATCCATGACTGTGTGTGTGCAAGCAAGTCTACTCCATCCTGTTTTGATGTAACTTAATCTGAAATGGAGACCCCTTCCCCTTAAAAAAAGAAAACATAAAAGACCAAACCCTTAATCCGTAAAACCTAGTCTTTGTTGGTCCTAAATTTTGCCTTGGAAGTGAACTCGTATATCGACTGGAAGCTACTTGCATAGTGGCTCTCATCATTTTACATAGAAGTTTGGAATTTATTTTCCTAACGCAGTGCCAGGAACTAATAATGGGTTTCCCCATCATAGAAAGACTGGAAATGAGTTACAGTTGGCAATCATGAAACATGTAATAATCAAAAATGTTGCATTTGTTGAGGCTTTATGCTTGAAATCATTGTAGTTAAATATAGTCAAATGCTAACACATTTGCAAAGTTTTGTAATTCAGCTGGATAAATATTGGCTAAAGCTCCTTTTTGTTAACTTTCTAGGTTTATTTAACTAGCCGTGGCTCACAGCAGGAGAGATACACATGGCTAAAATTGTCAGTTAAGCTTTTTATTTCATCAACATTTGCTTTTAATCTTGACATTTTTGTCCCTTGTGTTCTTTTAACTCACTTAGCAACTTTTGGTGCAAATGACACAAGCTTTGTATATTGCAGTGTCTTATGTTGTACGTGTTATGTCTTATGCTTTTGTTCTTGTGCCAATGCTCTAGCATAAAACTGATAACAAACATACCTTTCAAACTAATAATTGCTGTTAGTTTTGGAAAGATGGCCTGAAAAGTGATGTCTCTTTCTCTTGCAGATGCCAGGCAGAGACCCGAGGGTGGCCCCACGTTATGAAGAAGTGGAGCGACAATATGCGTCTTTACCAAGGTACTTCTTTTCGTCTGCTTCTCATTTTGACGCCTTTAAATAAGTTGTTAAACCTCTGTCTTTCTCTCTGAGCGTCTCCGAGGACTTGAGTCTCAGTCTGGACCTCACTTTATCCCGTCTCTGGGGAGTACACTCAGACGCCTTGAAAATTGATCCCTCATGAACAGACCAACAACATACCTTTGATCCAGTTTATATTTTTTACAAAGTTTTTCTTAATTAGTTTTACCATTAGTTTATTTTTATCAGTGACAGGAGCAGTTACATTAAGTTTAATTATCATAAATCACTGCATTTTCTCTTTTATTTTTTTATTTTACTAGGTTTTCGTTTTACTATGTTATATTATGAATGGCCAAGAGATGGAAATGAGTAGGGTTATCAATACATAGTGATAATAATCATTTATACTCTATGCTGCAAGACAGTCCTCTAAAATACACTACAGTATTAGAGCAAACTTTGAACATAAATAATTATTCCTATAATAAAAAGTGAAAATGATGCAATTTTTTTCGGCATTGTAGTTTTAGTTTAACCAAATTTGAGTGTCACGTTCCAATATAAGATAATACATTAATAATACTTATAAATATACTGTCTTCATACTTCAACCAAGAATACTTACTTATTTTAGTCTTTCCTAACACATTGTCTCACTGGCTCTGAAAAAAACTTTCAAGAAACTCTTCCCTATATTAATATACTAAACATCAAAGTATTATTTCTAACTTTATTTAAACTTTTGACATTACAATATATCTCCACTTGTTTTCTTCCTCTACATGAAATGTCACCTCAATATTCAGGCCTAAATGTAACCCAGCTGCAGGCATTCTATACTGGGACCTTCATCAGTCACCCCTGTCTATCTTTCAACATCTCATTTTTCATTTGCCACTTTCACTGCTCAAAACATCTCCGCTTTAATCATCGCCTCTTTCCTCACTTTTATCCTTCCCGTTTACTTTGTATCTTAATTTCCTGGCCTTACCTCCGTGACCTCTCCCTCTGCACCGCGTTCCCTTATGTCTCCATTAGCTGTTAGCTTGTGGCTAGTGCTGGCTTTTCCTCACCTTGTTTTACTTACTGACATCTCTGAGGGCTAACAAGCTGGCAACAAATGTTTTTGTTTGTGTGTTTTCGCTCGAGGAGTAAGGGGGGGTCAGAAGTTTTAAACGTTAGAGAGTTTATAGCCAGGTTCCCACCCCTGTGAAGACGGTAACGGTTGGCTATTTCCTCCATAGAGTGCATGTGGGTGATGACTTTGGCAGATGGGAGCGTGAACACTGATGATAGTTTGGAGGTCTGGCAGTGGTATCTGAAAAGCCTTGGGAAATTGGACACACATTTGTATACTGTACACCCTGTTTCTGTTTCCACTTTCAGACTTGCACTGTAATCTCTACCGTCGCTGCCAATTTTACATCGAGCCACCTCTAGTCATTTTTCCATAAAAGTCAGTCAGTAATCTACCCGCTTACACCCTGGTAACAATCCTCAAACATTTTCTGCTTGGCTTAAATGGATTCCCAACAGTCTGTTGCCAGTAGTACAGCCGGCTTGTGTTTGATGTTTCATGTAGTGCATTTAAACCCGGTCGAGGGAGAGTGCGCTAACACTGAGGCAGCAGCACATTTCAATATAAAAAAGGGACATTTTCCAGTAATTTACACTGGAAATGCAGCACACCTCCACATTAAAACTGCTCTGCGTCTGTGGAGAAGAGAACTTGATATGTGGAGCTTGGCAGTAAATGTTGTAGCTTTATACTATACATACATACTGACTGCTCTCATGAGACAGATGCCAATTTATATGTATCTATTTAAGCCCTAAACTCTGTAGCAAAAAAACTCAAGTATTTTCACAGAATAGTGACAATTGAACCCAAAAGTGCCTTCCTTTTGTTACCATTTGGCATTTAGTATATGCTGATTGTGTTAACCCCTGTAGTTACTGGACCTGTTGACCCACAGTATTTGTGTCTATTTACACAATGTCAAAACGAAAAATCAACAGTTGAGAAAGCTGTAGATTGTCTGCCAGGCCAGTAGAGGTGCTGTGAACCCTGTCTAATGTTAATTGGGCAATATAGCCAGGGCCATAACAAAGCATATACAATGCAATGATCGAACATTTTACAATAATGTAAAGTGAGAAAGTCATCCTGTTTTAAAAAAAATGGCCAAAAAAAAAAAAAAAAAAGTTTTTATATAATTAGCCCATAAAAAAAGCTTTTTTTTTTTTTTTTTTTTTTCTTAATTGTCTGGCTGTGGAAATGGATGGGACATGTTACATTTAGCTTAATGTTGCATTCTCTGCAGTATTGTCATAACCCTAACATTTGTTGTTCTTGACACAACATCAAGTCATTCACTATTATTTTTTACTTGTTTTGTTTTCATTAAACTCCTAAATTAATACAGATATTTTTAAATATGCAGAAAAGTTTTTTTAACCATTTTCTTTATTTATATATCCTTATGAGTGCCCTATATTTAATGCTATTTTTCTTGGTGTCACAGAATAGATTTGGCAATTTGACCTTATGAAAACAGCTTTTTTTTCCTTTAACAGTTCCATTCAGAAATAACAGGCCGTGTGTATCCAGTGTCCACATGCCTGTTTACCTTCTGCACATGTGTGTCTCTATTAAATCCAAGTGGCTCCAGAAATAGCTGTGGGGCTGCTTCATCAGGTGCTGTACGTTTGAGTCATCACCTCACTGAGCACTCTGGAGGTTGTGGCTCTAAAATTAAAACATGACCCAACCGAGGATGATGTTTCTCCGCCTTGAGCGCACCACAACACTTTACCTAACAAACTACCAGCACATGCCACTGCGGGAGAAAAAAAAAGAGTCTGTAAATTGCATGTTTTGCTACTCGGTTTAAAGCCACATTTAGTGCCCCTGCCGGCACATTGCCATTAGTAATTAAAATGATTTTAAACATCATAACTTTGAGCGTAAAATTCACCCTTGTATGACTTTAATTTTTCCTTTAAAAGCAAATCTTGTGTGATGTGCTGTAATGGTAAATATTAATGTGTCCCCTATTCGTTCAAACATTTTTCCGTGGGATTTTTAGTCTACCAGCCACTTGTAAATCTAATAGTGTTCCCATTTGAAGTATACTTTCTCCTGCTTATACTTTTTATTTAATTATCCATGCTTAGGAAATTGGACTCTCACTCTTTTAAAGTAGTTTTTCATAAGAGGCAGGGATCTGGGTTTTGACTGAAAATGATCGCTGACACAAAATGAAAAATGGGACACCTAACTGCATGTTTACCTTCCTCAATATCCCTCAAGGACTTAATGCTTTTTACTTAAAATTACCTGTCCACTCTTGTCAACTTTCAGTTTTATTTATATAGTAACAAAATAAATCCTTCTCAAGTTCAATTTTGTTGGTTAAGCCAAGACTTGCAACAATTTGTAAAAAAGTTGGTAGCCGCTCAATAATGGTATTGTAATAGTGTGGTCTTAACATGTTAATAAATGGGTAATACTATTGTAATTATGGTTAATTACTGTGTATTTCCCTGCCCGATATAAGCACCTAGTGGTTTCAAACAAAATTCCAACAGTATTACACAATTATTCCATTATATCCATGGAATTTCCAAGCTGGAAAATAAAGTGCAACCCAAAAGTTTAGTAGATAAATAAGAATTTTAATTTAAAAAAAATTTTGTTAAGTAATAATACTGTAGGCCGTTTATACAACAAACTTACCCCTTGTTTACACAAAGCCAGGGTTCTCACTCCACAAAAAAGATCAGTTAATAACAGTTGATTGAATAAAATTAACTGGCTGCAATGTAATAGTAATTTTGATTTTGTATATTTCTTTGAATAATATGTATTTTACCATTTAACAATAGTTTTGCGCCTGTAGATTTCTAAGTGCATTTGTTTAAATATCAACTGGCTTATACAGTTAATGTTGCCCACTGGGAATTCATTTTGACCCTCTTACATTGCTGTAGTTTCAAAGCAACACATGGAACTTTTTCCCCAAAAAATATAAATCTTTAAAATCCTTCCAACAATAACTTTAATGCATTATAATGGTCTCTTTTCTCTTGTCACAAAGCAAGGAGACTAGCCTTTCTGCTTCGATACAAAGATACGTTACAACTAGGATATTTATGAAAAGGTTGGTCTCATTTGGTCTTTTTCTAGTTATACATCCTAAAACCTTACATAGTTCCTTACATAGCTTTAAGGATTTAAGGAGTTGAAACCAAAGCAAAGAGGCACAGCTTAGACTCAGTTATGGATTGAGCTGATAATAATTTAATTTAATGGAGGAACAAAAGTAGTTCTGTAATACATTATATGATTGTTAAAAACTTTCCTGGTTATGTCCTTAAAAGAGTGGGAACCCATGTTTGTAAATGAAAGAAACAATAGTGCTCTGTGCTTTGTGGGAGGTCCAGTGGAAGCATACCTCTGGGATTATCTAGGGTCACCTGAGATTAGACTATAAGAGATGCCAAACAGAAATGAGTCTTAATCTTAGAAGTAGAGAGGTGTCTGTCTCCCAAATCTAAACTGGGAGCTTACTCCACAAGAAAAGAGTGTAATGCCAGAAGCTGTTCTCCTGGGATAAAATTGGAAACATAAGAAGTGAACCAAACATCTGCACTTAAGTCTTTTATTTCACAAGGTCTTTACAATATGGAGATTAAGTTAAGTAAAAGTTTCAGTTTTATTTGAGAGAAGCCTGAGATAATGTAAATGGGAGAAATATTATCTGTTACTGGTTTCTGGCACTACTGTCACTGCTGTGTTTTATTGGTTATTGGGTACTGTAAAGTGCAGGCAAAGCCACAATGTGGTACAATACAAATCCAGTTGTATGAAACGTTATGTAAAACATTTCTTCTAAAAAAAAAAAACCTCTGCTGCAGTAAAGTAGTCCTCATCATTTTTATGCTTTAAATAAGACTTTCACGGGAAAATGTTCAAAGTAGCAACTATTGGAGCTAACCCTCACTTTTATGTGAGCTTCCTCATCAACCATTAATCCCATAGTCCGTTCTTTTTCTATGGTGTGTACCTGTGCACATGAGCTTTTCATCTTTAAAGTGGTGGGCAAACTAAGACCCTAGGGCCACATGCTGTTTAATCCAGCCCGCCAAGCATTTACTAATATTTTATTGATAATTAAACACTGCATATATTTTTCCTATTCTTTTATTATTCTGTAGTGAGCAGTTGATTCCACTACAACATGCTCCAAACAGTAACAACCTTTCCTAAAGCTACATCTGTACAGCCACTGAGACGTTTTAACAAACTGTGGCTTTCAGTACAGTTTAGCTGTAGGCAAAATACATTTTTATTGAGCATTAGTGAGTTTACTGTGTTGGGGCTCTAGTGTGGTCTTTGGGGAAAACTAATTGCCCAGCCCTGGTTTAGAGGGTATCACATTGTGGATGTATGGTTACTATTATCTCTAACATTACTGTTTACTTTCACACAAAAACATTTATACATGTATAAAGGCTCCAATAATTAGTAATCTAAATAATTACTAATATTGAAATCATTGGGGTTTATAAGAAGTGTGTTAATATTCATATCTTGTGTTTTACTAATAGCAAACTGTACGTGTAAATAAATCACCTGACTCCCATTGCATGTTTTTGTGCTGTTCAATGGCAACAGTTGCTTCCAGGAGTCTTATGTTTTGTCCCATGCATGTTATTCTGAAAGCAGGTCTGTACAGCTTCAACCGGATTAAAGGCATGATCCTGCGCTCACAGGATTCATGTTGATACAAACGATTGGTTGTCCCAAACACAGCCTTGACCCAATTGGATTAGCCAAACACCCTTTCCCATGTTTCCTTGTTATCGGCCTTATTAGATTAAAGGAGCCAATCAGAGCTCCTGTAGAGGTTGCTAGGAAGACTGTTGCTTCCTCATTATAATGATAATTTGGTGATTAGTAATTAGAAAGCAGATGTGTCTCCAACACTGTGCTTGTGGCATTTCCCCATTTTACTTGGCTTTACCCTCTTCCCACAGCCTTCTCTTCAACGTTTTTTTGCTGAACTCGGGGTGAAAAGGACATTGTTGAATATCGTTTCACTTTGTCGAGGAGGGGAAATTAAAAGGAATGTCTCTCACTTGAGGAGCCCTCCCAAACAGGCCCCGAAACGTTCCCAGACCACTTTGCAACTTCGGCACAATCTGCCCCATTGTCCGCTTGTTTTCCAGTGGACTCATCGAGACCTTCCGCTTGTTTGTTAGCCCATAAGAAAGACCCCTGATACTCTCACAGACTTCAAGCGCCCACCCACTGTTCATATAGCTTCTAATATTTCAGGTGTTCACCTGTTGCTCCTGATTGAAGTCGGGCTTTGATCTCAGCTGTGGCTCACATATTGTCGACCTACAATGTGTAGCAGAAGCAGCAGGACCTGGTTTTACAAGACGATAATATGCTTTTATAAGTTTGGAACCTATTTTTTTGAGCTGTACAGTTTCACTAAGGTTATGTGATATCGTGCTTCATATCCAGTAATCAAATTAAATTAAACAAACAAACAAAATTATCTTGCTATATATTTTTTTTTATTGTGTGTGAAATACTCCAGGATTTCATGAGACTGTAGGCCACTCATTTTAAACATATGGCACCAGCTAAAACAGCCAAGCACCTTAATAAAGTTAAATTATTGCTCTGTGCGAGACAACAGTTTTATGCTTCAATTCAAGGCTATTGTATTAAAATGGCATGGATTTTATTAAGCACTTTTTCTACCTTTTTTATTATTTATTATTTTTAATAATCATCATAAAGCTTTTTTTTTTTCAGAAAAGATTGCTTTTTTTTGCTTTTTTTTTTACAATATACTATTTGGGGTTTAAACCATTTCCCCTAACTAGAAATAGAGAATATTATACATTATGTTTAATGTAAGTAGATAACGTCCTACTCTGTTTAAGAAAGCAGTAAATAAACACAAGGGATATTTGTTTCAAAGTTAAGGTTTTGTTTAAACCTTATTACTAATACTTAATTTGTGTGTTTCATGTTTTTGCACGATGTCTTTGTGTCATTTTTTTTATCTCCAAATTAGTGGCTATTTGTGGCCTTTGTAATTTTATCAGAATTTGCACAGCGCAGAAGTCCTCCATCTTGGAGCTATTACTACATCTTGCTAAAGAGCACCTTATTGGCTCAAGATGTGAAATAATGGATGTTATTTGAGCAGGACATGGTATTATCAGTAATGGATTTCCTAATGTCTCAGGAAGTCACCCACTGCACTGCCTTTGTAAGTGGCTGCCACAGCCAAATGTAATTTTAGTTTGAATAATGTCACTCTTGTGTATAGACTCGTTCAGGTGCTTTGGAAGTACAGCCAATGCACTGCCAATGTTTTCAGCCTGTGTGACCGGCTTTTTACATCATTAGTTATCTCATGTTGAATAACAACTTGGTTTTGCTCTATCTAATGTGATTCAGGGCTCAGTTTAGACAAAGATAAAAGTAAATGTAGAAAAGTCAAAAATAGGTACAAATTAATCTCTTCCTTATCAAAAGAAAGGAAAAAAAAACATATGTATGTGTATACATAAAATCTGCTTTCAGTCCCTTAGAGTACAAGACATAAATACAAACATGATTTATATTTACATATCACAACTTAGTACCTACTATGTGAAATAATAATTAATATTGTCTTTAGGGAATAGTGAACAATCAAGTTTCCTTAATAAAAATTAATCTTTTTTAATGCTTTCACTTTTATACTTGCTTCTTGCACTAAAAATCCTGGATTGATTAGAACATGAACTTCATTTGGTCGTTTGGACCCCAAAAAGATGCTTTAAAACATTCTAAGCATGAGTGGAGAAGGGTTTTGGTGGATCTTCTTTTGTTCTTAGTACACTTCTTGGTCTATGTTGGGGCATTCTTGATGATGGTTTGGTGACTTGGTCTAAAGGCTCTTATGAATGTATCATTTGATTGTAATGATGTTGTATTTGATGGACTGTAATGTAGTGGCTATGTCTTTTACTCTGTTGATCAGTTGCTTGTCTCCTGTTTAACATGTCAATCAGATTTCATCTTTGAGCAACTGCCATCTTGGACTAAATTGTCAGTCCCTTCGATTTTTGGCTGCATTCTCATCGCTCACTTTCCAAATGGCATGACTGTATTATGACGGGATGTGAAACACCACTCCAAATCCCCATTGTTCTGGCCTCTCAGTGTTTCCGCGGCAACAGTCTCCTACCATCTGGAAGGCCCTCATTCTTTAGTCCCTCTCAGTCCCCACTAATGGGTTTCTACTCACAATCGCAATGTCTCTCTCCTTGCACTACTCTTTTAGATGCATTTGGTGCTATGATTTGATTCTGTATCCTGTCCCAGCTAACATTTATGAAAGACAAACCTGATTTAGTCAGTGCAGTTCGATTTGATATAAACCCCAATGAAAATGGCTGCCAGTAACATGTCGGAACAGACTGGACGAAGCTGTTACTTAGTTAATCAGTATAGGAAGTGCTGGCTCTTAAATCCTTTTCCACCTTACTTTTGAACGCAGACGTAACCTTGTGTGTGATGAGCGTTAGCCACACAAGCTAAATTTTTGCTTTCATTGCTTCAAAACTGCCTAAAATTAAATGTGTGACACAAATTGAACTCAGAGAATGTACAAAGACTATTTTGTGTCTTCCCTTTGAGGGGGACTTGCATTGCTCTAGAATCTGTGATTTATTTTTTTAAAGATGGCTGTAATAAATATTTGGAATTCAGCTTCATTTGACAGATTTAATGTTGCATCCTACTAAATCTGTAGTCCCTGTTCTTATTCTCTGCCTTTCTTTATTTTCCCTTTGTTTTAGGCACTTTGTATTGTGCGTTCTTCTTGTTGTGTGTATGTATTTGTCCATATTTGATCTACACACAGGGGAATGCAATCATGTTAGTTTCCTACACCGGCCAGTGAGTAATTGATGAGCTCCAGGTGGATTAATCATTTTTGACGCACCTTTATTGAAAAAGACAGATCGGAGCCCCCGAACGGTGTTCAGTTTCATTTAGACGTGAACTGTATGAGCAAGCATTCGGCAGCTTGTGCACTCGTATATTTGTGTGTCTGTGTGTGTTCACAGTAATGTAGGAGCCATTATTCTCTGCAGATTCTGACCTTCAGTGTGCCACATCTTGAGGGCAAACTTTTTTTCCCCCCATTTTTTTTATTCCTTTGTCCCCACCCTCAATTCTTTCTTCTCATTTTCTTCTGCTCTCCACCTCATTTTTTTCTTTTGGGCTACAAAAGACATCCATAAAGAAGTTCCAATCTCACTTCAACTTGAGCAACTATTTGTCATCCTTTTTGTCCGAGCAGTTGAATCGAACACTTGATTCATTTTGCTCCAGCTCTTCTCAGACTACAACTATTTCTCTTTTAGTTTGTGCTTAGAACCGACACTATATCTTTACAGTGTGATCAGATTAAGTATATATTGTTTATGCCAGATTTGAAAATAATGAATATATCTTGCTTAGTCCACAGTCAGAGGTGGCCTAGACCTCTTGAGTGGATTTTAGGTCATTTAAATTTGCAATACTTCTTATATTAAAGTGTGGCCCCAATGCTAATTGAACAACATAGACCATCACATGGTGTCTGAGAGGAGCCAATAGACATCTCAGAGTTATACTGTGACTATTTTTTTTCTTCCATGTTTCTGTTTCTGTTTTTTGTCCTTGAAATACGCATTATTTGGAAGTTGTTACCTGTTAAGACACTATTGCTATAAATTGAAATACGCCTATATAAAGGTTATTAAAAAGCACAATTATTACTTATCAGATACGTATAACCTGATTATGGATTAGGCTGCAGCAAAATATCATTGTAGTACTTTTTTTTTTTAACTTTGAAATGGACTTGTTTCTATGTGTGTTTTATTTATTATTTTCATTTTTTTATTTATCTTGGCTTGTTCATTTTTGCTAATCACAAAGACCTTTAAAAATAATAATAATAATAAAAATAATAATAAGTATTAACTGTTTTAATCTCAGGTGTGATAATGAAAAAGCCCGTCTTATTGCCAAATATAAACAGGCCCCTTGCTCTTGTTTTTATCCTTCTTTTCCAGTCCTCTCCTCATCTTCATCCCTTACATCCCATTTGTTTATCTAGTCCTCCTCCGTGTCCTCTGCCCTTAGCTGCGTTTTAAAGGAATACAGATGAACAATGTATTCTTCGGTGGGCTGCTCTTTACCTGTGAACTCCTTGTTGGCCTCTAGAAGTCTCGGGTAATTACATCTTTAGCACGTAGCGCCAACACAAAATCAGTAGGCAGGCCGTAAAACAAAGGCTTTTATCTTCTTTTTATTTGTTGAGACATTCCCCAGTGAAATAATGTTTGATCTCTTTTGCACGCACTTAACCCTGCCTTCAACCCTCCTCACCAACAATATTTCTCTGTAATGTGCTGTGTATTCAGGAAGTTTTTATTTGGCGTCACTTGCCTGTACCGTAAATCCATTCAGAGTCTACAAAAGGTATTGGGGAAGGCCTACGTCTGTCATTTAGTCCTACAAATTGTAATTGTATAATCAAAATGCTAATAATCAATTATAAATAAGCCATTACACAGTTTTTTTTCTTCTTCATGTCCATTTTAGATGAAGCTGAGGTCTTGTGACTGTGAGTCTTTCTAATCCCTTTTAATCTTCAGTGTTGTTAATTTGTGCTAATTAGCTTCTTTATCTCGTCCCACTATCTGGCCCTGTGTTAAACCATAATGAAGATGGCAGATGATAACACGCTAAAAATGTCAGATGCGATCAAACTCAAAGTGTATGAAGATGTTAATTAGATTCTATAACTTAAATGAAGTGCTGACAGTAGGAAAATGCATAACAGAAAAGATGGTGAAGCGACTACTCTGTTTAAAAAGTTATATATATATTTATAGTGAAATGCTGTTAAATGGAAGTAAAAATTTAAAAAAGAAAAGCCGCATACATATGACTGTTGTAAATACAACAAACAATCTTATGTCTAAAAACAGAACACAAACGATTTAAGGTTTAAAGCTGGTGTAATAAGGTAAATGATCTAACAGGAAAGTACACACCTCAGACAAACAAGATTTTTTTTTTTACTGAGAAATCATGTATTTAACAAAAATTATTGTTGACAAACATTTGCTGATTTTTCCAGGAGTTGGCTTCCTCATAAATTCTGCCAGAGGCCAGACTGGGCAGTGCTCAGAGAAATGCAAAACAATCCAAGAGCTGCATTTTTTTATCAACATATTCCTATCCTGCCTGGTTATCGTGGGCAAGAAGGTCCTGGGTTCAATTCCAATACCATGTTCTCCCTGTGTCTGCGTAGATTTCCTCAGGGTGTTCCTCTTTTTGGTGATAGGGGCTTGCTGTAAAGTTATAATCTGATACAAGCATCTCTGCTTTGGCTTAATGTACATTGTAAGCTGTCTCAAAAAAAAAAAAAAATTGGCAGCTATAATGATAATTTGTCGCCACAGTTTGAAATCTGACATTGGCTCAGAGTTGGACCAAATGGTGCTGAGTGTCTGAATGTTATGTCTATAGAATTGGTATGCGCCTAATCCAGGTTGATAATACCAGGTCGTAGCCTCTGACCCCTTATTTTAAGTGTCTAGTGGGAACTGATTAAGTGTCATGTGACTCCTCAGGGTCAGGAGTCAAGAGATTTAGGGCCCTCTGACTCCCAAATACACACATGCACAGCTGAACTAACACAATACACACAGTATGTTACCACTTAACTGTAGACACACAGCTTAGGGTCTTATTGGGCTTCTCCAATAAAACAATAAATTCTCTTTGAAGAGTTGTGGTTTGTAAAAAGTTAGTTTTCTTTGCTTCAGTGTAATTTTCTTTCATTGGAACTTAATTGGGGCTAATTAAATAATCAAAGGTCACTTAAAATTTTACTTTTTTTTAGATTTTTTTTTTTTTCAAAAAATTATTAGCAAACTGAATATTTAACATTCATATTTATGAGTTGTTAAACACCTTGATAAAAAGCTAAAATAAGGTAATGCTAAACAATAATACATGTTAGGGTTACACCAATCTTGTTCTTTTTTTCTTTTCTTTTCTTTTTTTCCACAAATTAACAATATAAGTAATAACTAATAATAACAGAGAGATGTTTAAATGTTTAATCACTGATTATGAGATGAGGTGAAAGATTTTAACACCAAACAGAACATTTGAAAACACTTGTTGCCCATAAGAGTGATAGGAAGGTCTCTTATGTCAATCCTTAATTATCATTTTTAATAATTTACATGGTCTCAATAAGTGACAAACAAATACGGGCTTTAAGCGTCAAGTCACAATAAAAACTGTAGTTATCTCTCTATCTGCTCACTGACTGAAATGGTGGCAAAAGTATAGTTCTATATTTTAGACACATGACACATGACAGAAGCTGTTATACAGTGATCAGCCGTTATTTAAGTAGGCACTAATGTATCTACCAAACCATCCTTGATCCATTATTACCTCGACTGAAACCCTACAACCCACAGTACACTCACAGATGCCATTTCGCCATCACATCTCTTCTCCCAAATGTAGGAGCGGGCATTCTTTCAAGAAAATCCTAATATGTTATACAGCAGCTGATGTTTTTAAAGTAACATGTTCATTCTATGAATTTGCTTTCTATAACCTTTCTTGTAACATTCAAAATACAATCCTTATTTAAATGCTGGTGTTGTTTTTCTGTGGCCCTCTGTCCTTCCTCACGCTTCTTTAGGCAGAAGATGAAATATTTCTGCGCCCTTCATTATTTCTCACTTAGACTTTTATTGCCTCATTGTTTGGACTGTGATGCCTCTGTGATTAAAGCTTCATAATGAAGTATCGCATTAGGAAGATGAAACTAAGTTAAAGTTAGTTTAACTCGGGGGACATTTACGCTGCACGACCACGGCTCCGTTTTCACTGAGGCAAACCAAATGACATTACCGCTGCAGTCGAGGAACAATTTCAGCTATTAATCTGCTTTATCACCACACTGTCAAAATATGGTGACGAAGAATCTGAAAGTGTTGAGTGCAATTTGAATATCTGAAGCATTTTCAAGCATAAATACACTTGGTATATCAATATAAAAAAATAGGCAAAGCTAATTTTACATAAAGTAATGTCAAAATAAGTGATCATACTTTAAAAGTCTGTAATATTGGATTGTAGAGGGTCTGGTACAAACAACATATAACTGTGCTATTATTTACTGAAGAAAATCAAAGTCTGTGGGAAAAAAGAAGTAATACAGTCTGACTTTGAATCACTCCAAAGCCTTGAGTGTTTTTTTTTTATTAATAGTATTTTATGATTTTGAGCTTTTAATTGATACAAAAAGTCAAGATGAATATGAAAGACCGAGGAATGACACAAAGCAAATAGACCTGAGCCGGACTCAGACACGTTACTTGTTTATGTGATACATACTTTACCAGGTTATCCTCCGAGGCATCCCTTTTTTGTGCTTTACATATTGTTTAATGCATGTCTTTTAGCTGTGGGAAAGCAGGAGTGCCCAAAGAGAACTCACAGTGGCACAAGGAGAAGATACAAAGAATTAGTCTGGTCCGTCTCCGTTTGAGTTTGATTTCTATGAGGAGGAACAAATAGACAAACAACTAATCAGAATTCAGCGGCAGTGCCAACATTCACAAGAGACCAACAATATAAAAAAAAAAACATACAACTAATCAGAAAATCAGAGCATCTTATTAAGCTCTTACCATTTAAGATAAATGATTATGATTGGTCGGTCATATTGAACTTCGTTGAAGTCCTAGTCATTAGGAACGGTTCCAGACCAGCTTCCCTTTTCTAAGAAAGCTTAAGACATGATTCAGTTTTTGCTTGTGGTTAAACCAAATTAAACTACAACGCACCAACATAGTCTTAATTGCATTTGTGCACCATTTACTAAGTAGCATTTTATTAAAGAACCAATCCAAAACTGCATACTTTTTTATACATCCTTACCTCTCAAACTTTTCCTCATTTGAAACTATTCTGTGTCACCAGTATTCTTCCCTAATGTTGGTGTTTATGCTTTGAACTTCATTGAGACGATCCATCTGGAGCGTGCCTGTTGTCGACTTAAGGAAGTTTTAAAGTGTCGCGTTTCTCTTTTAAAGTTTCTCTTGGAGACAGTGTGATCGATGACTGTGGGGGTGGGGGGGCTGTGTGCAGTTTAACAGCTGTATCAGAGCGAGTATGAGCGGAAGAGGCAGGTGCGGCCGACACACAACAACTGCGTATTTCCTCTAAATCCATTAGAAAGCTCCTAAATACCAGCAGATTGAAACGGCTCACATTACTCTCTGTTATTGTCAGATGCAGATAGAAAACTGTCTAATTACCTTCTCACGTATCTATCCAACTCAACTCTGACGTAAGGAAGTCATCAAACAGGTATTAAACCTTGTGAGCCATCAAATATTTCCTATGTAACTCGCATTCTTTCCACTGTTATTACTTTCTCAATTACGTTGAACTAGTTTCTTTGTGTGCCAGAAAGCAGTTTTCATTCATCACACACACAGACAGACCACCAGCCTCCTCGTTTGGGCCTAGCTCCTCTCCAGCTGCGTGCCAATTTGCCTCCTCCTGAGCGACTGGGCTTTTGGGGAGATTCCAGTGCATCCAGGATAAAGTGTATTTACACAGCGACGTCTCTCTTGTTTTCTGGTCTTTAAGTTTCAAACAGCTGGGTGTGTATGTGTGTGTATCTGTGTATGGGGGTGTGCGTGGCTGTAATGGCTTCCATTCTCATTAGCCGTAATCCCCAGCTGCTGTGCCGCTGACTCGGTTCCTGGAGACAGAATTCCAAACTTGCCACCGGATTTACAGAGGATTCCCAGGAGATTCCAAGTGGATTTCCACTTTATTTCCAATATGGCAGCCATCTGAGTTAATGATTATTTTAATTAGAGACTCTCTGTCTCAGTCTGTGTTCAACTTCTGAAAAAAGAAAATCCTATAAAAGTAGACTTTTCTAAAATACTATGACCCGTGTGTATCTAACAAAAAAGACTAGACTTGATAATAATGCAGTTAAACAAGAGTTATTGAATAAACTGTAACCATCAGTCAAGCAGTGTGATAAAAAAAATACCACTCATTGTGTTGCCTTGGTGCTAAAAATATTTAAAATAGTGTTAAACAGCTGACAAGGCAAATACAACAATTTATTATATAACATTGGCTTGTGTACAATTCTCTGAACAACTCTTAATACTGTAGTTTTTCACACAAATTGATGAAATTTCAAACAGCAATGCTACACCTCATACCCTGACTTTCTACAGCTTGTGAGCAGCTATGGTAGCCCTGCAGGGACATGTTGGTAAAGACACTTAGTGGAAATAGATCAGATGTTGACTTAAAAACAACGTCCATGCAGCCCATGAATGTCCTAACCCTTTATTTAAGATTTACACAAATTACTATTGTAGTAACTGTAACAGGAACAGGAAGTAGAATAACTAATGCCCTCTTCCATTGCCAATTCAAAAGTTACTTTGAGGTGATATTACATTTAGTATCGAACATTAAGTTCCATTTTTTCATATGTTCCATGATTCTGCAACATCTCATTTTCAATTCTGATAGATCAGAAGTGATCTATTTATAATTGTCTATCTATCTCCATGTCTCCTTGAGTTGACACCTCGACCTCTGTCCTTTGTCTTATCCGAGTCTTGTGCCTCTTGTTGTGCCCTCTTCACCTCCACACAGCTCTTATATCCGCGTGGTGAAGGTGTCGAGGCCAGGGACCAAGTGCGGAGTGACAGATCGTCTGCCCGAGACATGCCCAGCAACCAGACTGAGAGACAGACTTTTAAAAAAAAAAACATCTCCGGCAGACACACAGCTATAAAAATCTAAAAAGAGAGGCAGACGGACAGATTGAGTCAGACACATGGACAGACAGGGAGGCTGGCAGACGGATGCATCGGTAGGATTTTAACGAACTACACACTGAGCAGCTCAACAGATGAGTGACGGTTACAATAAGAGGAACATGTCATACAGGGTGTAGCTAACCGGGTTTCTGTTGATGTTTGAAATACTTTAAAAAGCTTAAACTATGAACAAAAAATAACAGGGTGCTCTAAATGTTGGAAAGATAGTCAGTGATGATTTAGCCACTTTGATTTACAATTATTTTACAAGATAGTTTGTTTTGTATTTTTTAGGATTTGTAAAATAAAAAATAAAATAAAAAAGATTGAATTGATTGAATCAAATGTTAATGCTAAAATAAAATAGCCTTCTGACTGAATACTATGCATATTGAGAACATAAAATTAGTTTGACGACCCTAAAACTGTAAGTAATCATTCTCAATGTGTCTGTATAACATTCATTTGGAAAAGGTTAAAATGGACCTTAGAAGCAGGAATCACAAAAAACACAAACGTTTTGAGATAATAATAATGATAATAATAATAATAATAATAATAATAGTGTTTTGCACACACACTTTTGCAAAATTGAATTGGTAAATTTTGGTTTTACGTTAAATGTCTTGATATCATAAGTTGCTCTTGAATAACCCAGTTGGAATATATATAAAAAAATTTGACCCTCTTAGGCTGCTGTACTTTGCAGTGGTGCGTTTAAACCAAACCAGAATGAAATGAAATAAAAAATAAAAATTTGGTTCTAGTAAATTATATTCCCAGCAATGAGATTATGCTGTTCTCAATTGTCACATTTTTTACTGTATAAAACAGGGATTAACAATTCAGTGTTTTATATATATTCTTTATATTTGCTACATTGCACTGATCAGAGGTTTCATACGCCAAATTTAAACTATTCACCCAGCTCACTTTGGCACAGAAATATGTTCAGATTGGACATGGAGCCAGGACGGCCAGCGGCAGACATCCCAAACATGACAGGCATGTAGTTAGTTAGACACTTTCCTCTTGTGACCACCCAAACTGACACAAACAGCCGTCAGCGCAGAGACCACCAGCGCTCTGTGGGAGCTCTGTGTAAAATATATCTGCACAAATCTGTATTCATGCTGTCTGTGTGTCTGCTTCCTGTCAGACTCGCTAACATTATCTCACAGCAGGCAACAGGTTCAGTTACTCAGTGCATTAAAATACATGTTAGTTCATTTAGCACTCACTCTAATGCAGTTTTATTTTAAGACAGCGTTTGAGGATGGAGAGATATTTAGTTCCCATTGTTTTTAAAATGATGTCACACTTTGTTTCTCCACACTACAACACAGCTTAACACTGTCTGAAAATGTTTGTTTTGGCCAGAATGTGTCTGTGGATGTTCTCTTTCATCCAGGACATAGTCAAGAAAAGGTTTTAACAAAGGCATCAAACCTTTGTCCAGATGCATTGATATAACTGTATAATTCCCAGTTTAGACATATTCTGGTTGAAATCACATTACGTATAGGTCAACATCAATGTTCAGTTTTCTGTATTTTCTTCTAGCTTATTTGTCCATATTGTGCTTTTTGACGTATAATAGCCTTACCAGCTTTCAGAATCATTTTTTATTCTGTACAAAAATATTGTGATTGCTGTGGAGTTGAGTGGTGGTACCAACGACCTCAGAAAAAACTGCCTCTGGACGCCATTGGGTAGACATTCAACCAATCATAGAGACAACCCTTCGCACAAACCCTGTCCTATTTTAGAGAAACAGTTGACATTGTTCTGACCTTTGGTCATGAGCTTTGGGTCATGACTGAAAGAACAAGATCCCGGATACAAGCGTCCGAAATGAGCTTTCTCCGCAGAGTGGCGTGGCGCTCCTTTAGAGATAAGGTGAGCAGCTCGGTCACTCGGGAAGAGCTCAAAGTAGAGCCGCTGCTCCTCCACATCGAGAGGAGCCAGCTGAGGTGGCTCGGGCATCTGTTTCAGATGCCTCCTGGTCGCCTCCCTAGGGAGGTGTTCTGGGCATGTCCCACCGGGAGGAGACCCCGGGGAAGACCTAGGACACGCTGGAGGGACTATGTCTCTCGGCTGGCCTGGGAACACCTGTATCCGCCGGAAGAGCTGGAGGAAGTGTCTGGGGAGCGGGAAGTCTGGGCTTCTCTGCTTAGACTGCTGCCCCCGCGACCCGGCCCCAGATAAGAGGTAGAAGAAGGATGGATGGATTGTTCTGACATATTTTTTTTTTTTTGTAAATTTCTTTTATAAGAAGGGATTACAGACCCATTTCACAAATTTTGGTATTTATAATACATTAAAATTAGCAAGGTGTTTTTTCAACTGTAAAACGTGATGTAATATGGCTACTACGTGGGCGGCAGGAGCTCAGTGGGTTGAGCAGTCGTCTTTTAGTGTATCAGTTGGTTTGATTCCCACTCTCCCCACAGTTCATACTGTCGTTGTGTCCTTGGGCAAGACACTTAACCCACTTTGCCTCCAGTGACTGTAACACTGGTAATTACTGTAGAACAATGTAAGTCGCTTTGGATAAAAGCGTCAGCTAAATGAATAAATGTAAATGTAAATGTACAACAAATCAAAGATAATAATCAGCAGCAAACACAATCCAATCCGATGCAAGCCTACCCTTTTTTAAACGGCATCCTTTTTCCTCCGTATTGTTAGTGCCTTTTGTATATTGACTTCCATCGACATAAACAGCGCAGTGACTTCTGAAAAGTATGTGATGTACTCATACATATCTGTACCCGCTCTTGTTAAATTTACAAATTGAGAGCTTGTTAAAGTGAAAGTGAAGCGGACCGGTGGATTAAGAGGGAATGCAGATGGAGACAGAGCGAGACCCTCATAATGTTAGCTATGTGGACAACACATGTTTGTGTACTCGCTTTCCACTGGGCACAAGACATCCGTGTCTATTAACAGGAGCGGACCGGATTACCGCAGCTGTGAGAGCGATAGACATGTTAACTGAGCCGAGCCACTAAAAACTGTCACCTCACTTAAATTCTGCTGCTATGAGATCTTTGGCCGAGATGAGTCACTGCCCAACCCTTTTCTGCAGACTTCTTCACAAACTATCAGTTACTCATTACTTGGTGCAGGGGTTTATTTAGAGCCATCGTTTTTAGGCAAAATGCTTCAAAATTGATGATGTATCAAGAAGTTAAAAACATTCAGGCAGATAAAACTGTCCTTCTGTCTCTGTAGGAGGGGCCCAATGACTCCAGCTGAGTACCCCATGCAGCAGCAGCCCTGGTCTGGTCACTACCCAGGACCCCCCCAGGCCCCACATGCCTACCCTCAGGCGCCGTCCTACCCCAACCCCAGCTCCCAGCCTGCAGCTCCGTACTCTTACACAGCTGGACCGCCCTACACAAGAGACCCCCGAGTTGTGGACCCCGGCTACTACCCCCACCCCAGGTAAACACACACTTACACTGTTTCTTGTACATTCTTTAATACTTCTAAATATTGTTTTAAATATTAAGACCTTGAGCTCAGCTGGTAGAGCATGTACCAAATCAAAACTGAGAGGCCTGGTCATTTTCTGTGTCAAAATAAAGTTTTAAAAATCAGATTTTCCCTGTGAGAGGTCTTAGATTTAGATGGTATTTCAAATTTCTTCAAACACATATTTAAAATGGTTTTATTAGTATTTATTTAGTAACTTGTGACTTTATTGTCTTTGTGAATTTGCTTGTTAACAAGACAACATGCATTAGCTTTTATTTAGAATTAGTGGAATTAGTTTATTTGGTAATTGTGTATATTTTAGTGAAAAAAGTCTTTGATTTGTTCAGATTTTAAAAGTCTCATTGTATCTAATATATTGTCTAAGACTCTTCAAATCTTTAGATGTATTCTTCTTTCTCTTAAACCACTCCCAGTTCACAGCAGCGAGGCCCCCTGCGACAGGATGTGCCCCCGTCTCCTACCCCTCCACTTCGAGGACTGCGCTACGAAACCATGACCCGTGGAGCAGTGGGGGGAGGGGGGTACAGGTAGAAGGCATCAGGTAAACTCTATCATCTCACCTTTGTCCTAAAACACCGCTCTGAATAATTTTGTTTTATGATCGGTGTTTGAAATTGCTCTTACAGGCGTCGGGTTCATCCGGGACCACACGACTGAGGTTTAAAGTCAAAAAAGAACGACAACACCAAACCAACTCTAGACAGAAGAACCCAATGACTACAGCTGTGTAAATGTTCCAAATATTTCCAAAGTACAAACTGCGAACATATCTGTTTCCTCGGTACAATGAATAGCTAATTGAACAAAGTCAAGGTGATGTGGTACGAAACAGAGGTTAAGAGTTATACTTTTGTTGTTTTTTTATTTTAAAGTCCCCAATTTCTTAATAAACTCGTGTTTATTGAATGGCAAGTTTAAGGAATATGAAATCCCATGCAGTGGTCATCAGTGTTGTAGTCAAGACCACAAACCCAGATTGATGTCAAGACAAGAACCACTGCACGATGCCCTGTAATAGACACAAGGGAACAGTTCAAAAATCGAAAGACTCCAAGTCTAGTTTTTGAGTTGACTGAGGTTTTCGTTCAGTCCCAGGAACAGACCATTTGTGGTCTTGGTTGTTCTTAGGTTAAGTTTGAGCCAAAGACAAAACTAAGACTTGTAGGGATTGAGACTTTGACAAGACCTTTACAAAATATTGTTCTCGAGCAAGACCGGTCTCGAGTACTGCATCTTAATGAAAACTGTGACATAAATCTTTGAGCACAGTGTAGCTCCATCCTTCTGTGTAACGTTTCTGGTAGATGCTCACATTGTATTTTTGAGTTCAAATGTTTTGAAAACAGCACAAGTCTAATATTAGCCAGCACTTTAATACATGGCTATATTCTTGGATATTATAAATAGGCTGCTGTATTAAAAACTGAATAACAAAAGTATATCCATTTATTTTCATAATGAAGAAGCTGTAATAACTAAGAGCACTCATTACTTTATGTAGCTTTATTTTGAATGTATGAGAGATTTTAACACTTAACCCACAAAATCAGCAAAACATTTTAAACTGTAAGTGAAAATAGATATTTTTTCTCACTTTAAAAGCTCAGCTGAAGATATCGGTCCAGACCTCGATGGCAAAAACAATAGTGCCTTCATCAAAATAAACCTGGGGAATGGGTAGATCTCATGAGCAATAAGCCACTAACTAGCCTCAAAGAATTTCATGTAACTCCACTAAACTCCAGTGTATACATGGATCACACAGCAGGAAATCTGACAGAACAGAGTTTGAGTGAATGTAGGAGAGGGAGCCGACGGAAACAATGCAGTAAAATGTGAAGTACATAGTGTCTAATCATCTCAAAGAAAGGACGCAAGGCAGGAAGGATAGAAAGATGAATAAAGAAATGAATGAATGAATTAAAAAAAAGAAAGGGGTCGTAGGAAGAAGATAAGGAAAGAATGAATGGATGGATGAAAGAGTGGAAGGATCTGGGTTCCCACATGTCCTGGAAAATTACAAACTAGTGTCACGGAAATTGAATATATTGTAATGTTTGTTTTGTTTACCCCTTGGGATGTTAAAGTTTGAGTTTTTTGACACTCTGAGGCTGCAGTAGTTTGTGGAATAGGGTTTAAACCAAAACAAAAAACAAAAATGATCTGGCAACTCCTCCATGTATGTAAGTATCTGATCATTAATGAGTAAATGCTCCTCTCAAATGTGAAGAAAAAGTCCTTCACATGTTTTCTTAAAATGTGTGGGAACTGTGTGGATGGATGGATGGATGGATGGATGGAGAAAGTCTTGAAAATGGTGCATAATTAAGTGTTGAGTGGATGTAGGAATAGCGTTGGGGCGAGTGATGTTGACTGTGATCATTATTAAAGAGACGGAGGAGATTTGAGAGCAGAGCAGCGTGAACAGTTGCTGCTTTGCTCTTCAGTGGGAGGAGGGTTACGAGTGTGGGCTTGTATCGACTGAATGTATAAACATGACTTTATTTTCATAAATATTTATCTTTCTCATAATGCTGCCACATGTCCGTTACAACACGCTGTCGAGCTAAAAATCCAACTTGAGCAGTCCTTATTATGAACGTCCTTATTCCTTCTTTAAGTCAGGCACTGCTGTGGTCCTGGAGCTCAGACAGAGGAAGAGCAGGGGACAGTACGACTTTAACCATTAATAAAGACAGTTTAATAAAGATTTTTATGAGTAGACACACATTCATACAGAGGTTAATGAAGTAAAATGTATTAAACTGACCTTCATTGTATTTATTTATGGCTCTTTTGGTGACCTCTGATGTATGGGACAGTTGCAGTTCAGGGCAGGATTAAACAAAATCAAGGGATGTGTCACTGGCTTTTTTAGAAAACAAGATGAATCTGTGTGTTAAATGTTGTCAGTCAAACAAAAAGGACACATTGCACTTTTGAGTCAGAAGTGACACAAACCTAATCAGGACAAGAACCAGTTGAAGCCTGTGACTGTACGTACTTTTATTAATTTTGGAGAAATAACTGATAGCCCTTGTACTGTTTTTTCTTCGACAGTCAGATCAAACTCAACATCAGCTGCACTTCTGTGTCTTTAGGGCTTTATCCTGAGCTGGAAGTGAAGATTTAGTTTATTAGTCCACTGTTCTTCTGCTGTTTATACCCAGTGGCCCAGTCATACTAAGGCTGATAAAAGTTTAGACTTATCAGTTCTTCAGAGATGCACAATGCAAGTAATCTGCAGTAAAAAAAAAAAAAAAGGGGTCACATTATTCTAAAGTGTCCTTGCACTCCCTTGAAGCAGAATAAAGTGAAAGGCTGAATGTATCCAAATGCTGGGTTAGTGTCAGACAAAGCTTGGCTGAACTATAAATGCACCGAGATGTGAACATTATATAAAGATGTATTATTTCAACTCTCACATTTCACTTGTATATGGCTTCTATAAGCATTTCTTCTTCTTTTTCTTCTTGATGATAGTTTCTTGTGTTTGTTGCTTTTACTCTAGCATCTGTGTTTTCTAACTGCATTTAAAAGTAATCACGTTTTAAAGCTTTACTCTAGCACTGCTCATTTATCGAAGTCGCACAAAGTGATGGTACTAACTGAGGCCTGAGTTTGTGAAGGTCTGGTTCTCCTCAGACACATTTCTCAGACCTGTTTATGAAGGACTTTAAAATGCTATGTATTAGAAACCACCTTTTAACCACTTGTATTAAAAATGTAATGTTTTCATTATTGTCAAACTAACAGTGATTTCTATTTGTTTTCTTACAATATATATTTATGTATATACCATTTTTGCAATAAAATAATTTGTTCGAGTTGTGTTACTTTAAGGTTGTTTTCTCACTTGATAGTCTGAAAGACTCACGTTTCACAGTCGTCACTGGAATAGAAACATTCCCGGGTTAATTTTTTCCACAACTAAAAAACCTTTAAGTTGTAATTTCGGAGAAGCTAAAAAAGAAGGTTTTGAACATTGTAATAGTTGAGGCTTCTCCAGATTTTTGCTGCTTCAACAGGTTTAGTTCTAACTCTGGGCCCGAGCAGAAAGACTGTCCCAAATGTTCTCAAGGTTTATAAGGAACTAGCATTTTCCGGTGCTAAACCATTAAGAGACTTGTAAACCAGCAGTGCTGTTTTAAAGTCGGATGTGCTTGTACTTCCTGGTTTTGGTTTGAACCCGAGCAGCAGCGTTCTGAATAAATGTGGAGCTGTGTGGACCAACAGCCAATGGGAGCGTCCCTTATACAAATGAGAGAAATCCCCTTTGGATTCAAGCATGTAATTTGATCTGTTAAATCCTTTATAATATAGGCTAGACATTGTCCTAAGATCATGTTTTTATCAAATTACGATCTGCAAGTTTTTTATTATTGTCCAACAATACAAAGTCATGTAAAGTCAATTTTTGTCCTAAATCTTGGTCACTGCAGGCTCAGGTGTTGTCGACCATGACTTTGTGTGATGAGCTTAGGGTTAGGGATTCTGAAACAGTTTCTGAAAAAGCAAAAGCAGAAGGCCTTAAGGTGCCGACAAATGTACATGTCCAAAAATATACGTACATATGTGTGGGCAACCCCTAATGAAAACCCATTGTAGCAAACATCTGTAAAGCCACAGTACGGCCAGTCTGGGAATCAAACCCATCACCTTCTGGATTCAAGTGTTAATCCCGCTCTCACCGTGTCTGTGGAGGAGGAGTCTAGAAACTAGGTGGAGATCTTTAAAGTTAAATCATGGTTGATCATAGTTAAAACTTGAGTCCTCGTTTTATTCGGAGCTGACTGACGGAACCTGTAGTTTCTTGTTTAACCTCCTGGAAATGCGTGGCCAGCACATCTGCTTAAGGTTAATGAAATATGAGTCAGGAGAAACCATTTCCCACATGCCCCGGCACTGCGAGGTGAATCATTAACATCGCCAACTCAATTTAGTCCATCATCTGAGAGACTGATAAATCGTACCTTTGTGATAAGAGCTTGTGTTGGCCCTAAATTAATGCCTGACTAATTATCAATTAAAACGTCCAGATAAGGACCACTGATTGCAGACAATATTTTTTTTTTTGCTTCCAAAGTTGTTCCTTCACGTGGAGCCAGCACACTGTCATCTCTCAATGATTAATACGCATTTAGTTACAGTCTGTGGCTTTAAGGCGCTCGATTTATCCCACACGGAGCTGGCTGGACTTTGGCTGCAATCACAGAAAGTTGGAAGTAATGAGACGCAGAGGCCGAGGGAGTGTTTTATCAGTCAAAGCTTAATTAGCATATCCCAGAATTCTCAGCCAATGGGGAGACGGGGAGAGAGTAATTAAATTCTCTCGAGTCGCTGCCAATGTTCATTCTGTGCTCAATATAAATCTAGCAAATGTCTGTGTGAGTCCAGGCGTCTGCGTTTCCCCAGATTCAATATTCGGAGGCTAATGGCTATAACTGGTGTTTATGTGAATGTGCGTCAGAATTGAAATTGGTTCAAGAGATTTATTGAACTCCTGGACTCTGCTCAGTGTCGGATGCAAAATGAGCAAATGAAAAGAGGACGGGCAGAAATGGTGGTCACTTGGCTGGAAAGAAAAACAAGTCAGCTTTTTCGATGATAAAGCTGGAGCGGAAAGTTTCTGGACTCCGGTACAAAACTCTGTCCAGTGCAGCCATTTTAGGATTTAGAAATGGTAGCCCTCAACAACAGACCAGTCATAACGGGATTAGAACTTGAAAGATGTGCTCAGATGGGGCCTGATTGTTAAACCTGGAAATGTCGTTGCTGTAGCATGCATCACAGCAGCATGAAGTCAAATGGTGTATATATAATTAAATATAATCATTCTTTTATTATGGACAAGTAGCACTTTAAGGACAAGTGAAGTATTTTTAGGTCAGTTACATTTGTAGGTGTTATTTTTGGAAGAATTTGTTTTGTTTTAGAAATCTTTTAAACCCAGTAAAGGATGTGAGTGGATGTTTCTGGACATGTATCAGGTCTGACGCAGTTTAAGTTCGATTGTTTTCCACTGACTTCGAGTCATGTGATGGTTTTATATTAATGCAATTCTTCGAGATCACGTCCACAAAAGGGTAGTGGCAGATCCCTTTATTTTCGACGGTGCAGTTGTGATTGTGTTCACAGTATTACAACACTTCCTGCTGCTTAATTATCGGTCTCAGCTTGTGATGTAAATAATGTATGTAATCTAATAATGGATTGGTCTTGCCTTAAAGAGCTAAGAGCAGTAAAACTTGACTCTTCTTGACAAGTATTTACCAGATCCATCCCTGGTTATGAGAGAAAGTTACAGACTCATCTCTTCAGTGGGTACTTCCTGGTTGTACCAAAGTGTGGACGATCACTCTTTCTCCAAAACGACCGACTGTATGGAGCAGTCCCGGAGCAAGCAGCTGATGACTGTGTAATTGTCCCAGACTTTTCCTGGAGCAGCTCGGGCACACTGTAATTAATAGCAGTTATTATTAGTAGTTTTATTAGAAGAGTTGGAAGCCATTGTTATTAGGGTTTCCTTTTATGAGCGGCTGCCAGTTCACAGACGTGAGAGTGTGTGTAACGTGTGTTCTCCCTTAGCAAGGTATTGTTCATTTGTAGCTATTATTGGCAGTGTGGCAGCCTGTGTTTTGTTCTCTCGACTTGTGATTGTTTCGAGTGTACACAGAGCGTTTGAAGGGCGTCCACAGAACCAGAGCCAGACCGCCCTGAATCCTCATTAATTATTGTCAAACTCAGTAGATTGTTGAATGTGTCGAGCACGCATCCCGTCATGATGCTCAGAGTCACATGTGACAGACATTAAAACCAGTTCATTTAATGCTGCTAAGACAAAGCACCAGGGTTTTGGCTTTTTAAAACCAACAATGACTCGAAACACACAAAGCATCAGTCAATCATCTTTTAAAGACAATCTGGGTCTGACTCATTAAGTTGCAATTTGTTAATATATTGTGCTCATATGCCACACATTTTCTGAAGTCCTGAAGTCTGGTTTGAGCGTTTTTATGCAAAATTTCAAGAGCAGATGTGACTTTATGAGACGCCGTTAACCCCTTTAGTTGTTCAGCTTCTCACTGCAGAGGGATCAGACCCAACAGTATGTCTGTGATCTTTTCTGGACCAAAATCATCATTAAGTGCAGATGCAGTCAGTCTTGTGACATAAAAGTATAACGAAGCAAGAATTGTAATTCATTTTAACAGAGAGTAGTTAAAGCATTGGTTAATGTAGAACGGACACATAGAGCTTAAACAGGACACCATTAAATGATTGACCTATTAGGAGTTCAGTCGGCTGTAAATGCACAAAACATCAATTGTGTCTAATTTATACAAATTGTGCCATGTGTTTTTTGATTTCCATTTTAGCTAGCTATATTTTCTGCAATGATAATTACGTTGGCTCAGTTGTGTAAATAGGCTTTGTGGACATAACTACTGTTGTTTCTTTGTCAAGATGCTACCTTAAAGGAGATTCTTTTCTGTGTCGCTCGTGACTGAGACAGGCTCCAGTAAAAGGGAATTCTGTTCTTTGTGGACTGGACAGATTGAAATCTTATTTACTACAAGTCAGTCAGTTTTCTTCAGTGTAAACATATCTGTAGAGTTGGCTGAGCTTGACAATATAAATTCAGACATAGCAACAAGTTATGCAATGTAGAAAACTTCTTGTACTATTTGGGTAGACACTGTTGCTGTGTAAAAATACTGACTGTTTCCATTTGATCCTCACATCACCTCAGTTTAAATACTTAATAAATCCTTTATGGAGCTACATCGTCTGTGGGAATATTCGCAGAAGCAGGAGTTAGAGGTGTGTGTGAGTCCTGAGATCCACATCCTCATAGGGTCACGGACAGTGCAGAAAACGCACCACAACTATGTTTTATGAAGCATGTGTGTGCAAAAATGACATTTCCTCTTTCCCCAGAGCGAAGATTTGTGGTAAACTTCAGTTGCAGCTGTTTCCCCTTTTCCCGCTCACACGGCCGCAGCGCTGCTGTAATGCGCTGGCATCTGCCCTGGAGCCTCTGTCCGGTGAAGAGGTGAGGGTTACTGCTCCAGGACAGACCCACAGATCTGGGCCCAGAGCCAGATGTGTCCCGTGAGTTGAGTTTAACAGGGTTCCTCCTGGAAAGAGATACTTTAGAAACACGATTTAAAAACACAAAACGCAGTGTCCGTCTGAAAGGGTCGTTTACACAACAGCAATGCTCTTGGAAATGTTCTCTAGGTTAGTTTGTGTTCACGCAGAGGCACTTAGCTGCTGAAAACCAAATGCTGTAATGTGTCTCCCAGGCCAGTAGGGTCGCTGTGACATCCCATCATCTAAAGTTATTAACACTGCTGTTGTTGCTGTGTGTTGCCAGCAGCCAATAGCAGCTGAGAAGTCCTCATTTTCACTGGAGACACTTCAGACAACACAGCGGGGGTCCAAAGATGTGTTTTCAACAAATAAACTCTGGAGGCTGTTTGTGTTTTTAGAGACTAAAGCCCGCCCTCGTATAAACACAACCCTGTCATAATTATTAGTAAAAAAAGATCTGTAAGGAGTGTAAGATAAGGTGGACAGGCGAGAAATGTTCCCACTAATGTTTGTAAGTGCTCAACCTCATTTTACAGCCTGGAAGTTATGTCCCTAAAAAAACAATTTTATGATTACTGACATATACTTTACATCTTATTTCTATAAGCACAAAGTGCTGCAGATTTGGACGTGAGCTCATTAAACAATATTAAACAATAAAAGGAGGTGCACGTCAGGACACAGAGGGAGAGGAGAGGATATTGCACACCTCTTTATGCTTCTCTGTTTTATACATAAGCCCAGTATTTGTCTGTTATCTGCACTGCTCTTATTAGTTTTAATAAAAAAGTCATCCAGCGAGTAAGTCATTTATCAAAGTCTACATTAATCTGATGTTAGACCAAGGGGCTGAAGTGAAGTCATCTCGAGCAGAGCACGTTTCAGGTTTAGGTCCAGACTTCATTGGGACACTCGTAACACTCCAGATGGACCGTCTGGCTTTGGGTTTTTGAGATTTGACATGTTTGAGAGCCTTGGTAGTGCCTCGAGCGGATCTTTTTGTGACAACTGGCACGAAGAGCGAGTGGACAGATCCGGTCCCAAAGCCTGGTTGATCCTGTGGAGGCTGGACTGGAGCTGTGAGGCCAGGGAGGAGACGATCAAGAGGGCTTTACGAGGTCAGGACCCTCCAAATGTCAGTCACCTTCTTCCCTCCATCTGCCTTCTTTAGTCCTGTGTCTTCTTCAACCAGCTCAGAGACTTTGCTGTGGTTTTACTTTGTCGTCTGTCGAAACAAATGCAGCCAAATCCAGGAAACTAGAGGAGTGTATATCACAGTTACAGAGGAAGAATAGATTTGAGTTTTGTTTGATCTGCCTCAAACTATGGCCTCTGTCACAAAGACGATGGAGGACGCCACCTTTTCTCCCGTTACCTTTTTATGTTGCTTATTTAATTTGATTGTGTCCAAAACCATTTCCTCGGCCTGAGCCCCTTAATCCCTTCATAGTCTACCAGACTTTCTGACAAGACTTTAGTGGTAAATTAAAAACTAATGAGTAAAGTGTTATATTCAGCCACTTTAATCAGAAACACAACTGTGCCTAAACGTGACTGGGTTATTGATAATATATATATATATATATATATATATTACTATAACTCAAAAAATTTTGCAGTGTACACACCCTTTGTCGATGTGTACAACACCGTCAGAAACATTGGTACGGCAACACCACTTGGACAAACAACATTTGAAATAAAATCAATTAAGCTGGAAACACATTTTTATTATTAAACATTATTTTTTATTTATTTTTTTAACTATTGCTTACAGTGCAACTTGCTCTTTTACCCATCAACCTTTGCAAATACCTTATTGGAGGAAGTATTTTAACTTTAGATATGAGTTCCTGAGTTCCTGTTTTGTTTTGGACTATAGCTCAGAACATAAATACCACAGAGAGCATGTTTTAAACGAACACATTTCTAGCCCTCACTTGTTTTCATTGAAAGGTCTCAGGGTCACATGATCAAATGTATTATTTCGAAGAAGCATTATCGAATGCTGTGACCTTTTTATTCCATTTAATCCACAATTTTCCCTTTGTGTCGAGACCGAAAACCGGACGAGCTGAAGCAGCTGTAATTGAGGTGTTTTTCGTGGCCAAATGTGAAGAGTGCTGGAGAGACACAGGACGGCTCAATTAAGAGGAAAATGAGAGAACACAATGTGTGAAGAGCTTGTTCTGTGCACAGGGCTCACTAATAACACTTGAACCTGAAAAACAAGTCTATTTTTGTTGATGTGAGCCAGTAAACACGAAGATGAGAGTTAGTACAGAGACGGCGTTTTCAAAGATCAGAAACAGGCCTTAGACTTACTGTAAAAAACAGAATATCCTCCAGGTTCTCGTGATGCTATTGTCTGTACTGGCCCTAATGGCTGTCAAGTATTAAAGCCCAGTTACGTGTGTCTCCTGTAGCTTCTCTGCGGTCACATCAACTTGAAGTTAAGCTAAATATGGAAGCATTAGCGGCTGGTTGTAGGAGTTCACCGTCGACTAGTCTTTTATATCTTAGATCTTTATCTCGGGTTAACTAACATCAGTGTCATACACCTCCCGAGTGACGATGTAACTCTGACTGTTCATATCCACTAAAGATGAGTTACGTTTGACAAAGTGCTCTCTACACACGGCAAGGAGTTTTTTTTTATTTACAGATGCTACTTCTTGAACTTCTTTACTTCTTATCCATGTCCCTCTTTGTAAATCCCAGAAACTCTTTTGGTAACACTTACACAGCATTAAAGATTAGTTAAGTACTTGAAATCCCTTCATTCTTCATCTGCAAAGCTTTGTTTTCTACATTAACAATCACGTTATGAACATACTTGTTAATGTTTCAGTCTTGAATAATGACTTTGTTTTTATCGGTGTCTTTGCTGTGGATCTGTGAAGTCTTTATCTTGAAAACCTCACTGATAGAAACTCTTGTTATTTTTTTGATTTAATCGTTAAATGAATCTGTAAACCACGCAAAACTTTGGCATATTCACACTTTAAAAGCGACTCCTTCGGTCCAATCATGGCCTGTCCTTTAATCTTTAATCTGACAGGCCTTTCTTTGGAGACTCTCTAGTTGACCTTCCTCCTGTGTTTTTGATGGGTTAACAGATCTTTCTGGCGTTCACTCACTTCACCAGGTCACATTTTAACTCCAAACACTACACCCTTCAAGATGTAACTATTCAAATCTGCTAATGTTGGAACAAATGAAACAAAAGCTCCAACCCAAACTATTAAGCCCTCTCAGGTTCAGAGGCTATTTGGAAATGGGATGGCGTTTTTGTTTACACTCTCCACATGGATTATCCAAAAGCTCTCGGTGTTTGCTGTGGTTTAAGAAGATTTAGTCATGAAGGGGTTTTGGTGAATTTGGGTAAAAAACGAAACCAGTGACAAAGCCCCTTCTCCGATGCCAGGCCACGTTTAAGTCTGCTCCGACGAAAGGCCGCTGTAGAGACACAACTCTGGAAAGGATGTGGGACTCAAAAGAGATTTAAAGTGCATTATTACAGAGTTTGTAACACAAAAACAGAAACACAAAAACAAGGCTGATGTCACTCCAGAAAACTCTTCATTTTAGTTGAGCTCCATCCATTGCTTGATTTGATGGTTCATTTTGCTCAGGAAGTGGAATCTTAAATCCACAGCAGTCAAGCTAAAGCTGCTCTCATGTGGGACTGTCTGGTCTGTGGTGTTGTAGCGTTAGACAAAGCTTTACAATTTGCACATTTTTTTATGGGAAAAATGAAAAGTCAAAGAAATCGTGACCCAACTGTCCGGGCTGGTCATATTTGGAATAGGTCTAATTATTCCATGTTGTGCTATTTTAGTCATTTCTGTCTTTTTCCACTTTTGTGTCCTTTTGATGAATCTTACCATAGTGTCATTTTTACTTTTTTTTATAAATGCCTTTTTCATTAAATTACATTACCACAGTTTTATTTTATTTTTTTCAGAACTTGTTTAGTGACCGAAATCAAATCATTTTTCTGGACCTACCCTGTGTTGGGAAACAACGACGTAAGACAACCAGAGGCAGTGTGTTGCAATGTAATTCCTCTTACTTTATATGATAACTTTAAATAAATGTTTACACTTTTCTCACATTTTGACTAGTTTCCAAATACAAGGACCAATCAAAATTAAACAAAAGCATATGACAATAACTAGAATTTCTCTAGTGTCGTGTAAAAGTAGTGAGTGCCTCCAAGAGAGGTCACTTTTAAAAACCCACAGTAGATTTTTAGTGGAGACCAAAAACATGTCTCTTTAATGTAAACCATTACATTTAAAAGTTAAGACCTTTGTCAAGGACATATGCCGTTAAGTCTGTCTGTGTATGTTCCTTATAAACACTTACTTTCTGAGAGTTGCTCTTACAGGAGCCTTTACACGCTCTCGAAGCTCAGACAGAGCCCAGAGATCCAGAGACAGGCTGCGTAAACACCGTTGACAGGTTTCACTAACAACGTCCTGTCCAGTTCAAACTCTGCGTCTTTTCTCCGTCAGACTCTCGCTCAGTGTCTCTTCACATCCACGGGAAGAATAAACATCAGCGTGTTTTTACTGGAAGTCTGTGGAAAGAGAAACAACACGATCAGTACTTGTACTCAGTGGTATCGGAGACTCGTGCGGGTTTGACTCAAGTATTCATATTCATACTTTACTGTAAATAAAGATGATAAAAGTGAAAATAATAAAGTCAAGAAGCACAAAAAGCAATCACCTGATATAATATCTGAAAGTATAGAGTCTCGATGAAATCTGTGATAAATATTAAGTACTTTGATCAATGAATGCTCAATTTAAAAATTTTTTTTTACACAAATTACACTGCAAAAAAAAGATTGGAAATTTTCAAAATGAGTATAGCAGAGAGTAAAAGAAGAAAATGCAACTTTGGACTGGTTTATTTATTTGTGGCACAATCATTCTAATTATTACTATGACTGCTCGAATATAAATATAAATATAAATATGAATACAACAATGGGAAAAGAAGTAGAATTATTTAAGAGGGATGTGTCCAACTGAAAGGCCGAGGAATAAATCAAGCTGCACTGGGAGCTAAGGACGTAAGTAAAAGTAAAAGTTGTAAAATTGACCATTTCCATGTTCATTAATTATCAAAAGAAGGGTTTAAAAAAAAAAACAAGAGGTTGCTATATTTAAAGTAGTTAGTCCTGATTCTTTTTGACCCTGACCCTGACCCTGACCCTGACCCAAAGCAGCGTCTCTGTTTTTAAACAGACAAGAGAAAGTCTTCCACCTGTTGAATTATAAAAGCGTAGTATTCATAACCCCTTCTATAGTTATTTGTTTTTAAGACTTCTGCTCTCTGTTAAACCGTAAAAGACACAAGCTCGGGGGACTTTTATCTTGACAGTGTGTAAGCAGCCGTTTACCTGCAGAGACTGAGAACATGTGTACACACACATCCGAGCGCTGACACGCGTGTAAACACAAAAGCGTGAGGAATGGTTTTCACCTGGCATGGATAAAGTTTCATCCTTTCAGCCGGGAGAGTTTATTAGCCGGTTAAAACCTTCGAGACGGACCACTGCATTCCTCACAGACACAGAGACTTCACTTTCCATCGCGCTGTCCTCATTAAGTCCCTCTTCTCCTCTCTTTTTCTTTCAGGCTGTTGGTCCTTTCTCCCGATTTATATTAAGAGAAGATTAGAGTAGACAATGTGTGAAGAGCGCTCGGGTACACAGTGGTCGCTGATTACGATTCAAATGAAAAGCACAGTTCTATCTCTGAAAATTAGAGGGATCTTGCAGATTTAGAGCTGAATAATATATAACACAATATGATATACGTTGCCCAAAGTAACTCAATCCCAAGCGTCTCTCATGCGAAACTAATTTACAAGTGTAAAAATCATGTTTACAGCCTGGTACAAAAGATGGCTCTGGTCTCTAGAGCTAAGTTTACTTTACTACGTGACAACTCTGGGGGGGTGAATTTTTTAATATTACGTCCGTTTATGATATCTAAAAACTATTGTTTTACTATGGAGTAAAAGCCGAAAAGCCTGGATGTAACGGCCATTTTATTGCCCTGTGGTAATGACAATATGATATGTGAATAAACATCCATGTTTATTTACAATCTATGCTCAATCCAAATGAAACAATGTGTGATATCATAATGTAAATGTTTTGGAGGGAATTAAGCCGCTTTGTGGCATTTTGTGTGAATGTCTAAAGAAAAGATTTTTTCAGGGGTAATAATGAGAAGAAATAAATAAAACTTAGAAATGCTCGTGGGTTAGGTCTTCTGTAATTTTATTTTTTATTTTATTTATAATAAACCAAATTAAAGCTTAAGGCTAGTCCTTATAACAGCAGGCTTGTGTATGTTTTAGAAGAAGTCACAAAAATGAGAGAAAGAACAAAACATGCAACACACAAACAAATTATTTTGTTTGTTCCTTTTACCTGAACGAGAAGTCTTTGGTAAAAGGATGCTCTAATCTCTCAGAGGACAGTCCTGGGTTTGACAAAAAAGATGTCATTTGAAACTGTCTTTCTTTCTTTCTTTAGTGAGTTAGTGCGTATCTGTTCCCTTTTTTGACATTTGTTTCATTTCTTCATTGTTGCTCAAGAGACTTGTGCAACAAGAGGTTTTGTTACTTGTTATAAAAATGTGTTCCCAATGGGGCCCCTGTCATTGCTCCTGTCTTCTTCTCCAGACATTTACCTATTGTGGGAAATAAGTATAAAGTATTCCATAGACACCATCTTACAAAGAACTGGACTTTTAATATACAGACCATGTTAAACAATGCACTAATATGAGAATAAACAAAGACATTGATGAAATTGTTTAATGTAGAAAATGACACTTTGCAGACCGACACTCTCTTCTGGAGGTGTACTGTTAACATTCCCGAGCCGGCCGCTGAAGCTGTCCAGACTGTTCTGTTTAGACGAACGCTGCCCCGGAGGAGCAGGGGCGGAGTCAGAGGAGCTGTGGGGAACACCCGGTAAAGGTGCCCAAACGCAGAGGGGCGTGTGCGTTCAGCTGTAGGGTATGGGTTACCTGACGACGCGCCCTGTGGAGGATTCTCAGTCTTCCGTGTCTCATTATGCCTGTTGAAATGTCAGCCTCGTTAAAGTGGCCTATTTGACTTAATTGAGAAGCAGAGTGTAAATAAATGCTTCAGTTCAGTTTGTTTTCTCTGGTTTCCTGCCGCTCCAGCTCACACTCTACATCCATTCATCACAAACCCTCTTTTTTCTCCCTCCATTTGTTTAATGTTACCCCTGTTTCTTATTCAATTTTCACCTTGGTCTTGACTTTTCACTGCCCAGTGTCTCGGTTGCCCTGGACATAATTTGCTCCAGCTGCTCTCGTGTATGTTTTGCCCACAGATTGAAAAAGACTATGTAAATAATTCAATATCTGCTGAGAAGCTGGATTATTACTATTTGACAAGGGTTTCTGTCACAAGAAGAAATACATAAAACGTCTAAATTAGTTTTTTTTATTTCTGATTGGCCCGATGTAGGTTGATGTAGTGCATATAGACACTTTTATTGTTTGCTGACAACATGAGCCAATTTTGGCACCGCTTAAAAAAAAAAAAAAGCTAATTACATACACATTACAAAGAGTAATTCCCACACGTTTCTGAAATAAATAAAATAAATATTGGAAAATGGCAAGCGACTGGCTCCATGTGTGTGCTGTCAGTGAGAAGGTAAAGAACATTAGAAACATTAAATACATGAGCAGTTGGTTTACAGAAGCTGAAGGATACTAGATGTTGTAGGACTATGTTTGGCTAAATGGCCAAAAAAAAAAAAACACCACACGGAGGATCCAGAATTCTACACAAATAGTTTTAGGACCTGTGCTTCCTCATCAAAGACGGTTAAAGTGAGATCTGCCTGATGAGATTAAAAATGAGAATGTTATCCTATTTGTAAATGGCGTACAACTTTTCAGACTGAGCTCAATAAAACTAAAGTAAGATTTAATTGGATGGTCATGTCTCACTTTTATCTTATAAATCAAAGATGTGTGGAAGATTTGTTGATTTGGCAAGATATATGTTTTTACAAAATGGTCTTATTCACTGTCACTGTGTCTATAAAAGGGAAACTATATATTTGAATGATTTAAGTCTTTTATGATCAGTTTTTTCAGGCTTGTAAATGCATTTATGTTCTCTGAACTGCATTCTGGCTCTGCAACATTGAAGTAAATGTAAACTATTATTATTATTTTTTGGGGAAACAGGGCTGAATAATAAACTCTTCTTCAATACATCCGTTTATTTAAATCTATATAATTGTCTTCTCAAACTTTACATTTGGCTGTGCTGATGAGAACGCCCACTCTCTCTTTCAGTGTAAAATGTCAAAAGAGTTCTCCTACTCACAACTCATATCTCCGAATTCTCAAATCATCTCAACACTGATTATTTATGTAAGACATTACTTCACAATCCTTGCATTAGCTTCGGTTTGTCCGACTCGAGCCCTGTGCCGGCTGTGGATACAGAAAAGTTAAAAGTTGAAAACACATTAGAAAATAGACAGCAGTGAGTCTAACCTTTTGAATGTTGGAAAACCTCTGCTGTAGTATTTGGCAACTGTCTGTCATAAACTGTTCCATAAAACATGAGGATCTAGGAATAAAGAGGGAACATTTTTGAGCTTTATGTATTTTAAGTAAAAAGAAAACTTCTAACTCTGCTTTTGTTTCTGCAAAAGCCTGAAGTTACGTTCACAGTCTCTGCTGCTTTTGTCAAGAACAGCTCAAGGACTATGAAATCTAGATTTTAACTTAGACTTGACACATTGTGAACTGGATCCAGGATCAAATAAACATTAGATGAAGTAATTTATTCAGTGTCTTCATCAGTGCTACACTGTGAATGTTGTTAATGAGCTAAATGTAACAAAGTCTGTTCATCCCTGACCATGAACATTTCTCAAACATGTCATGCTTTAAAGAAAAATGACTCCATTTATGTTTAATTTGACCAATCACATGGTTGCAGGAGGTCTTGAGTTGGGGACGCTCCCATTGGTTAACACTAATGTCAACAAGGAAGTAATGTAGAACAGAGAACTGGAAAACCATAAATAGAGTGAAAAATATTTGCAATGCATTCATGTGATGTTTAACAAGATGGAGATAACTGTGGGATCATGAGCTAGAGGTCTATAGATTTAAAGTGGTCTAGTTGTACCTTTTTTAATGAAAGCAGGAAAGGAAGCTGTGCTGTTGTTGGGGTTTGGCTCTAGGATAGTGTAAAGCAGAGTGTAAATCAGCTTTTCGGTGTGTGAGTGCACCTTTACTTAGAATTAATGCTAAGGAAGGAAATAATGTCCAAATACATAATGTTATGAACATCACAGCTCTTTGAACATCAGCCCATTCTCCTTCCTCACAGCCTCCTCCTCCTCGTTTATCCACCTCTCAGGTTCTCCCACCTCCTGGTGTTTCCTGCTGCTGACCTGACACCCACTGACCCTTCCTCTGTCAGACACAAACACTTGCACTGAAGCGCGGAGCTGAGAGGGAATGCTCGATTGCTCGACACACAGACCAGCTCATTGACCCGAGCTGCCGCCACAGACTGACGAGGAAACACAGACTCTTAAATGTAGGCGCAGTGCCACACTCCAAATCCTCTCATTTCCTCTTTCCTGTAGCTGTGCACTCAGCCGAGAGGATCACTAACAACCCCCCCCCACACCTGAAAGAAGGGGTTCAGATCCTGTCCCTGAACCAAGACCAGGGCTGGACTATGTAGCTGTTCCAGTCTGTGTGGTGGTGGTGGTTGGTCAGGGATGCGTTTCAGACCAGGGTGATGACGAGGTCCTAGTCGAGCGTGCGACCATGTCACTTCAGGGTTTACATGTGTTTGTCCAGACAGCCCATGGACTCTTTCTTTTATCTGAACTCCATGTTTTTTTCTTTGACAGTTTTCATCATGAGCTGAAGGTCTGTCGAGGTCATGCTTTGTTTTGTCCTGTACATTTGGTCAGCTTTAATAGTTCAAAGTGGGTTTTGGTTTAATTTTCTCCATTAGATAATGGTCGTTCTTCTCTTGATGTCAGTCTGTAGATGATTTATTTGTTTCACAAGATTTTAAGACATCAAGGCTAATCATTTGTCACATTAACTTATTAAAAGGTGATGTTTTAAAGGGTGACAGACTAATGTAAAAAAAAGACTGGTCCTCTGTAACTGAAATTGTTGTCTGTGGTTAAGCAGACTTTCTAATAATGCTTTATACTTTGCTGTGTATTGCTGTTCAGGTTGTTACTTTAGACTAAAGGCAGATTTTCACTGGGCGAGACAGGTTAGGTTGGTATGGCAAGCTTTTAGAGTTTTTGTCAACAGAGTTACAAATTGTTCCAAATCAGCATATTGTAAATAATTTTTTTAACAAAACCATCTCAGAAGAAAATTGAATAAAAAAACACAATACAACATTTTTTTCCAAATAAAATTATGCTAATATTATATTAGCATATATTTTTGGTAATAGCCGACAGTCTGCTTTGTAAATACAACACACTGCAACTACACTAGTGGCATTAAATATTAGATAAGGTTTAACCTGTCACACTAAATGCATATACTCCATTTATCCATGTTCCAAAGTTCACTTTAAACACTTTTATTTATCAGTTTCTGTGGAAGGCTGTGTTTATGTAGCAGATGTCTCTAGCCTTTAGTAGATATCTGTAACAAACAGAACCTTATAATCCCCACACATACCTATTACCACTCTCTGGAATAAATAGAATGAGTTCTTTATTTCAGAATATTTCATATAAAACAAACGATGTGGCTTTAGAGAAGTTATTGTTATTGGATACATGTTAATGCTAAGTGTAACTACCGCATTGGAAACTTCTTGGTTCCAAGTGTGTTGAAAGATGTGGAGCTAAACATTGCAGTGTGTTGACTGGACGAAAGTTTTTCATTTGAATCTCTAACCAATCCAAGGACTTACCTTGATTATGACACAGGCTCAAACAAATTAGAAAGGCTCAAACTCAATACTGAAAAAAGGGAATAATGGCTCTTTCTTTATTAAAAAATTATGTTATGAACTGCACATTGAACAAACAGTGATGTGACACTGACTGAAAGCATATAAATACACGTTAATGCATTAATATAGTCAAAGCTGTCTTAATTCAGGTCCTATAACCTGAAGGTTGGCTGTTCGATTCCCGCTCTGCCCACAGTTCATACTGTCGTTGTGTCCTTGGGCAAGACACTTAAGCCACCTTGCGTCCAGTGGGGTGACACTGCTGTATGAGTGTGTAAATGGGTAAATGGAAGCTCAATGTAAAGTGCTTTGAGTGTCTAGAAGGTGGAAAAGTGCTGTATGAAAAAATCCATCCCATAATACAAAAAGTGTGTGTAAAAATTGTCACAGGACAAACAACACTTTCCCAAGTCATTATGGGTAAGAATGAGTCAGAACAATAGTGTGTTTACTGTATATTGTGAATTAAAACAATGCATTGACCCTCTTCATGCCCACTGCCTCTTCAATAACGACGCTGCCGGGAACATAATGTGAAATACACAGATACACCTACACATATCAGAGTTTATGTTTACATTAAACAGGATTGATCTGTTCAGGAGTAAACGTCACAATAACAACACTAACCCTGCTGCTTTACTCGCACGTACAGGTAACTTTTATATATTTATCCAGGAAGATTCTCACTGAAAAGACATGTTTACCTTTAACTCATATGTGGCACAGACATTCGGCCCAAGGCACATTTAGTCCTCATAAACACACACAACACCTTCAACAGCACTTGACTATTTTATAATAGAATCTGTGATTATATCTGACTAAATACTATAAATGTTTTTTTGCTTTATTTTGCAGATTCAGGTGCTTACACTAATGTTATATAACACTTTCAGTGTTAACCAGATGAATGTATACTACATTATTGTATTAACAGGACTTCATTAATGTTGATTTTATGTGCATTAACTGCACATTAGTGGATATAACAATGGACATAGTGATTTACTAAATGAGAGAGTCTCTGCTGCCGTCCTGGCCCTATCATTTTCTTACTTTTAATTCATTCAAAAGGTTTAGAAACCCTTGGACAATGTCATGTTTTAAGGCTTTAAGGTGTTAAAGTAATTTAAAATTGCACTGTGTAAAATGTTGTAGTATACACTGGTCAACACATTGGAAAAATGATCTTTAGTAGTATAACCGCCTCAAAATAACGGTCTTTACTTTTATAGCTTCAAATTATCCAGTGAAAGGAGCCATTAGTCTCATCGCTTCTTGTTCTCACAACTGCCCAGAGCGGACAAAACTGATCCCATAGAAAACAAAGTCAGCTTTAAGTTGAAAAACTCAGCCCAAATCAGACAAACTGCGGCTGGAGGCTTGCGTGGGACCACCTTTATGCTTTATTTTAGACAACACAAGCTAGAATAAAAGTTTTAATTTATTTTCTATTTTAAGATATATCTTTTTTATTTTGCCATTATTGGAAATAGTAGACAGTAGCCACACAAGAAACAAGGAGCAGAAAGATCAAAATCATATACTGACTTTGTTCAGAGAAATGAGGGCTGTGAGGTTTTGAAAACTACACACTGCACCTTTAATGTGTTTGGCTTCAGTGTCTGCGTTCCCACTGAAAACTCCCATCCCTCACCTGACCTACAGAGGTGAGCTGTAGCCTCTGACATGTGTGCTCAGTGCTCTGTGATGTGCGGAGGAGGATGGAAGTGTCTCACTACACCCCGCCGCTCTGAACTGAATGTTAACACGACCGAGGCTCTGCTCACGCTGCTCGGCCAGTTTAGCCATTGATCTGCTTCATGTGTGTTTGTGTGTTTACACTCTTCTCGCGTGCATTTCTCTGTGTGTGTTTAATAAATGAGGAAGGGCAGCAAAGGTTGAGTGCAGCGCTTGCTCCCCAGCTGGCTTCGTCGTATCATAGCAACTCTGCATGAATAATAATCTCTAACACACACATCGCAGTAATGAGGCATTCTTCTCCAGCGACTCGGCCTAATCTCTCTCAGCTGTTCCTGCCGCTCGCATCCGCTTTACTGTAAGCACTCATTTAGCAGCTCTAAATATTGATCATCATTTACATTATTTGGGTTTTGGGCAGAATGAGTTCATGATTATCAACTGAACAGTGTTGTTTAAAGACAAGAGATCAGATTACACTTGGAAAAATACATATTTATCCATTATTTTGTACATACTTTGGACTTTTAATTCATTTAATGTGATCTGGGCCAGCCTTATTAAAAACCTTTGACATTTAAACATCAGGTCCATTGAACAGACTTTGAAATGCAGCCTTTATCCTCCCCTTTAGAACCAGGCCTGGATTCATGTTACAGTTACCTGCTTCGTTCGGGTTTAATTGTATTTGGTAAATATAAATTGTATAATACGTACATTAAATAGAGGTCCAAAGCAAAATGGTCTCATACCAATGCAAACTTGTACTACTTACATTATTACTACTAATAATAATGTCTGATTACTGATTACAGTTTGTGTTGGTCATGTGACTGCAGGCCTACGTCTGATTGGTGAAACACAGTCATGAGGTAGATCCACTTAAAAATAAAGTATTGAATGTGTGGAATAAAAAAATAAACTAAAAAAATACGTAAGTACAGATGTATGGTGCAGAAAAACTACTATTAAATTGTAAATTTGACTGAGAGACTATGGTGTGCAGTATGAGGTAGCGCAGGAACGATAGCCTTCTTAAACATGTTATATTCATATATAACTCAACAACTATAATCTTTGTGCATGCCACAGAAACACACACAAGCTCAATACAGACTGAATAAAAGACTGTATAGAACATCTGACGTATATATCTTCTGAGAGAGCCTCTGATCTAAGTCTCCAGATGTCATGTATGTCTGATGTTTGTCCAGTTGAATTTACAGACTCTCAGAAAAGATTAATCCTGTTCTGTGTTCCCTGAGCACTTTTCCATTCACCACACACAGATTAACGGTGACATGGAAATCTGAGAAAACCATTCTATTTTGTCACTTATGAGCTGCCAATAAATTTAAATACATCATGTTGTGTGTTCTGGAAATAAGAGTTAAAGCAGGGCTCGGTGATAAAACATTCATAAGAAATACCAAAAGCACCAAAGTCCAGGGAATCTCTTGTATAAAACATGATCTCAGTATTCACGGTATATTTGTTCCTATAATAGTCAGTAAATAGTTTCATTTTACTCTTAGGAGGTCATCTGTGCTTGTTAAAAGAAAGTTGTGGTTGGATAAAGCCGTCTTTTTATGGTTTGGTTTTTAGTCAAAATGTGCACATTGTGGGAAGTCAAAAACGTAAAGAAGAAGTTTAACCGGCAGCTGCAACCATAAAGTTTAGGCCACATATCTTTTTGCCAAAAGAAATATAAAGTAGTGTTTCAGCTGCATCTGAGACTGCTGCTAAAGATGGAAACGGTCTATTTCTATGTCATGACTCAAAGGTCATCGACTAAAAGTAATAAAAGAGTTGTTGTATCAAGACAACATCTCAAGACACTTTTTAAAGGTCTTAGTCTTGTCTTGAACACATTTGTTGTATCTTGACTTGTCTGGACTACATCTAATTTTTTAATGAATGGCTTTATTAATGTCAGTCCTCACCATACATAAGAAATATTTATGAATTTTCTGATTTTTTTACCCATTAAATGCCAGGTTTAGCAAATAAAGACAGTTTGTGTTTTGATGAAAAGAAAACACCAAAGTTTTTTTTTTCTTAATCCCATTTATGCAAACTAGATTTTTTGATTTTTTGAAACTTTGGAAAAGACAGACCCCGTTTTAGTGAAAAGCTCTGGTGCTGCGTTGACTTATGGAAGGACACGCAGTCACATGCACAGACATAAATTCTGTTTTTTTTTTGGTTTGTTTGTTTTTTTATTGCTTAAAGTTGCTTGTAAATAAATTGCTCCACCTGGGTCCCTAAAACACAAAAACAATTTGAATTAATGACTTTAAATTGAACTTGAAAGAATTTCAACACCAGGGAATAAAAAATAAAAAACAAAAATCATGTTGCAATGCTGGGGATGGGAGTCAGTGGCACAAAAAGACTTTTTTTTTTTTTTTTTTAAAGGCTAAGTTTCAATTTTAATTGACCCCAAAATACCGGGCCAATTTGCATAAACACAGACAAAGTGATGCAAAAATAAAATCTTCAAAACACACAAAAAATGTTCTGGGACGCAGGAGGGTTGGATCCTTGATAATTTTCCCTGTCCTCCTTCCAGCACAAGCAAGTACACCTGTCTGTCTTACGTCTTGCCTCGTCCTAAAAGATGCAGTGCCGGTTTGTGATTTGTAAAGTTTTCATGTAACAAGAGGCAGACATAGAGATAGGACAAAAAGAATAAATGAAACAGCTCCAGCAGAAGAATAGGACGTTTAATATTGCAATCTGTTGAGGTTTATACAGGATGTGATTTTAGAACTGTTCCCTGGTTTCTTGTCCCATTGGTCTTGGACTTGGCCTCAGTTTGTGTGGTCTATTTTTAAAAACATCATAACGTGCACAAAACAGCCACACTCTGTTTCACAACTTCTCTCCGTTGACTCTCACGAGGAAAGCTCAGTAAATAATAGTTTCCTCTGAAGCTCGTTCAACTGGTTGATGCAGTGTCTCTGTCCAAATAACAAGGTCGGGTCGAGGTCTGTCCCACTGAGGAACAAGACGCAGGAAGCAAAACAAACACTCGAGTCAAATAAAGAGAGAAATCAGACACTGTTTGTCACACATACTTCCTTTTTCTTTCAAACGCTTGACCTTTGCGCATTTCCATTTTTCCACTGCCCTTTGTCTCTTGGCCTCTTCCTCTTCAGTCGTTTTGACACAGTGACTCTTCCACCTCCCTCTTCATCAACTTCTGACTCAGTGTTTCTCGCTTCAGGCTGCAGGGATTTCACAGAAGTCAGAGTGACATTAGTTCTAGCTGTTTTCAGACTAAACGGCAACCCCAATTCTCTTTGTGTAAACGCAATCTGTGGCAGATTATGGACTCTTCTGAATTGTGCTCTCTTTTCTTTGGCTTCTTTGAACATCTGGGTATTGGTCATGAAACATTTAGGATGGTAACTCCAAATGTACTTACATGTTTACTTATCATTACTATAGTCCATTATCAGATGTTACACAAGAGATATTCTGGACTGACTTTTAGGATTGTTTTTTCATTTGTGTAAGGCTTGTATTACCATCCATTATTTTTTGTCATTAATATGGCTCCTTTATGTACTATGCATGAGTCCCACCTAAGTCTGAGTTTTAATCTAACCCATGATAATGTTTAATTTACTGTATCTGTGTCATTTTCTTTCATTCTCTCTCTTCATCTTTAAATATGTGTTGTTAATGAGTCCACATTGACATTATTCATTTCATTGTAGACCACTTAAAATAAATACATTTTTCCTTTTGGAGGCTTAATGTACCCATTTTTTATGATGAGACTCTTTAGAAAATGTAACACACTGACCTCAAACCCCCTCAAAAAAATCTGCCCCTGTTTATTAAACAAGTACAGCAGAGTGTGTGAGAGAGAAAAACCTTTTAGTGGCGCCTCTTATCTTGCTTCCTCTTAACACACAACAAGAACTCTGAACCGGTCTCGAGTGAGCGTGGTCTTTACACACACACACACACACACACACACACACACACACACAGCGCTGTTCACAGAGTCTGGGACACACACTGCGTTCACCAAATGGACTGTCTGTTCTGTGAAGTGTCCCAAAGAAAGAGCCCATACAGCACTGTTTCCTCTAATATTCTCACTTTCACACAAGCCCTGTCTCTGTTCCTTGTAAACTGTGTTAAAGAGGATATTACGTGGCTAAATATTGTTAGTCTTTAAATGACTGCAATGTATTTATTAAACTGGTATTGCTCCTGACACAGTAAGGCCAGCTTTTTCAATATGGTTTGATAACAAAAAAAATATGTAAAAGAAGTCAGCACAATCATTACTTACGGTTACGGCATCAAAGATAATGGGTTACTCTTGAGTGTTTGAACAAATGTGTAAAAAATCAACATTATCCATTACTTCTTGCCACTCACCTTGAATCGATCTTAATGTCTGGAACAAACCTCTGCTCTCTCTATAGTGTACATTCATACTTAAATACATCAGTGATTAAACGACAGTTCTTATGTGGATTTTTTAGCATTGGTAATAATAATTTTACAATCTCGTATATGTTTCACAGATGTGTGTTCATTTCCACAGTGTGACAAAAAGTCAAAGGTTAATTGTGGAAACATTGTAATTGTAGTTGAAGTTGGTTTAGAAGCTGCTTGAGTTTGTTGCTAATTGGGCCTTATACATATCTGTCCTTGGCCTCATTGAAAATAATACTGCAGTTACTGTTTAACACACAGCAGCTACACACTAAATGTAATCCCGTAGTTGCCTGGCAATACAGAGTGGTCCATAAATAAACCACCACCAACAACAAGAAGAAGATGTATGTGGAAAGTACCTGATGTGTTTTTGTAAGAAACATCTTTACATTTCTGGAAAGACAAGAGTAAATCCAACAGAGTGAAGTGCTATCATAGAACATTCATGTTGATGCATTCTCAGTAATAATGACTGGAGCACCTCTGGGGTTCCTGGTAGAGTACCTCATTAAGGGATGTGCTTGTAAAGTAATGTACAAGTTGAGCCAGACTTGTTTGTTGAACAAAATGGTCAGGAGTGGATCTAAAACTGAGGAGGGAGCAGCTGTGTTGAATATACAGTTTATATTCCATGTATTGTTTATTTTTTTAATGTTTCAAAGACTAGGTTAGAGCATTATTCACTGAATTAAATCAATAAAAAATATATAGTATAGACTTTTAGATCTCTAAATGACAATAATTCTTAAAATTTTAATAATAAAAGTTGTAATGCTGGTGGACAATTGCATATGTGCAAGATTTTCTTATACATATATATATTTTTCAACCAGTCTTTTGATATTCCAACAAATACCGCCTGTCGTTCTGATGTACACACTTCTCATACAAGGACACCAAATTAAAAGACAAACCAGCGACAGACATAAAGCCACTTTGCGTCTTTGAAAGAGACACTGTGAGCGACGCAGAGCTCTGTTCACCTGCAGAAGGATAAGAGCGGGATGAAAAACAGTGGATACTCTGGTTTGATTTAATTGGTATTGCTTTAAATGGCTCTGTGGCGTGTGCGTTTGGAGAATCTGAGCGGCGTACATAAAGTCTTATCCCGGCTGACGCTGCCTTGTGTGCTGTTTGTAAGTGGGTGTTAATTGATGCGTTTTCTCCTTTTGTCTGTTTAATGGAAAAGCTCTTCTCATTAAATTGTCACTCACAAATCTGAGCACATATGCACACGCAGAAAAAGATGGGTCATTGTAATACAGTGTGAAAGGAGACGAGCGAGGTTGTAACAAGGGGCGTGCGGGGAAAAAAAGGTTCAGAAGAACAGAGTGTTAGAACAATTAGTGCTCCTTTTTAAAAATCTTCTCTTTGCAGCCGATTGATGTCGGGAAATGAAACAATGTGTCTCGGCAGGAAGCTGTTGGGGAATTAGCCTAACAGTACATTAACTGACACGCACACGGCCTCTTCATCACCTGTGGAGAGCGCTTTCACTCCCGGCTCACTATTTTCAATCCAATTAATTCCTGTTCAGATGCAATTATGTTAAATACAGTTGAGCTTGTCACAGTAAAGCAAGGAACGGGACATTAAGGTTGAGCTGGGCCAGTTATTTCACGTTTTGTTTCTATCGAACAGTGACAGGAGGAGATACACTGGAAGACAGGAGAAAGTTAAACCTGAGCAGGGAATCAAATTTACAGATTGTTCGGTATGTGAGGTCTGTCAGGTGAGCCTCTAGGTGTCCCTCAGCCCAGGTTAAGAGTTTGTGGAGCATCATTTAACACCAAGTTTGAAACTTAAATTTGGTAATGTTAGTAAAATAAAGTAAAAATAAGTGAAGAATTAAGTTGGTACCAGTTGCCCAGCATGTAGTCTTTCTTCAGTTTGCAAAACCTTTATTTTGTTGATTTGAGTAGAAAGAAAAAGAAAAAACCAGTGCAGCAATAGTGTTCTAAAAATACAGTTTTTCTGTTTATACTAACTACAAGGTATTTTATTTTGTTAAATCTTTCTCTAAAAGGCACAAATGTTTCAAGTTAAGGCCGGGCTATTGTCAGTTCAAAGAAATGTATAAAAACAGGATTGAACTTGGGCTACTTCAAGTCTAATACATTCATTTTATTCTTTTTCTTTTTTAAATTATCTCCATTTTCACAAACATTTTCTGTGTAACATGTTGCATTCCCTTCAACAACCAAATCCAGGTTGAAGAACATCCAACAGCAAACACTAGTGACTGCATGTGACTGCGTGTTCTTCCATGAGTCAACACAGCACCAGAGCTTTTCACTAAAATGCGGTCTGTCTTTTCCAAAGTTTCAGTTTTGTTCCTAAAATACAAGATTAATGTGGATGCAAAGACAAGTTATGTGTTTAAAAATGAAACACAATAGTCTAGATGTGGTCAACCAAGACTAGTGTATTATTCAGATTGAATTTAAATTGCAAAGCAACAAAAACTTATGCCCATGAGTGATTAAACTAGAGATGAATTTAAAGTATTAGACTCAATACAATAGTTTTGATGAGATGGGATCAGAATTTATTAAGACCATGGCCCTGTCTCAACCTCTACAAAACTATTTGAACTTTACTTTTCCCATTGTCCGTTACTGTCGACTAAGCTGTGTTCCCTGTGACGTATGGCATATTTTGGGGGATTTATTGTCAAAAGTAGGGAGTGATGGTGAGTTGAGGACAGGCTGGGGGTCGATCACATGGAAATAACCACTGTAACTCAGGCTTTTATCTCAGCTTTTCTTCTTTTCCATCTGCCCTCCTCTCTTCTTTATAGTTTTGGACGGCCTTAAAACAAGGCACTGGATGAAATACAAAGGGTTTAATGAAGCAGTTTTTCTCCTTTCACTCTAACACACACATGCAGCTTCTCTATTTACAACTCCATCGTTTTAGGGTTCCCTTCTCACTCCACGGTTTTATGGCGCCGTAATAAAACTGGCCAGAGACAAATGGTCAGTGAAGAATAGCTTCTGAAAAAGGGTGTTTAGTAGTCACTTAGTCATTCAGCCGGTCAGTTTGCCAGTCAATAAGGCGGCCATATTCTCAAATAATGCACTTTTTTAAAAAAGCTGTCCAAGCTGTGCACTTCCCTGCACATAAATTAGTCACTGCCCTGGTCCCCAACCACATCATCACCCCCCAACAACAACATAGTGACGTTTGATCAAAAAAGGTCTGGAAAACTGGACAATTGTTCCCCCAAAATAGCTTAAGCTTCTAGCTCTGAGTTCAGCCTCAGACCAATGCAATCCTTTCGAAACAGCAATGACTGGACTGTTCAATGTTAAATGTTAAAGGCATTTTCTAAATGAAGTGATTTAGTCCAAATATAAACGCAATACATAGTCTTCAGTTTGGTGCTGAAAATGAGATGTGGAGTTACTTTAATTTCCATGGCTCAGTTACTTTTGTATAGACATACAACAGTGCACTTTGTAAGTTCTTTTAAAGTTTTTCCTGAAAACTTCTTTCTATGACCCTAGCGAGGAAGTCTACATTTTTATAAAGAACACTAAAACATAGTCTACACTCACACCCATAAAGGCCACAAACCTCTCTCCTGTTAAAACAATAGTGCTAACCCGACTCCTCCTGAACACAGTTGGTCTTTGAGTGTGACCCTCACTCCATTAAGGCTAATGGGTTGTGACTCTGAGCTCGCACACTGTTCCACCAAAGAAAACACTAAAAGTGAGCCTATCTATCTGTCCCAACAATCTGTGCGACCCCTATTACCCTTTAAGTGAGCGCTGGCCCAGTCAAAACAATAAACCACACCCAGAACTCAAATAAAGACAAAGAAATCCTTATCTTTATTTATTTACTAAACAAAGAAATCATTTC